>WSUE01000458.1:0-17365 GCA_019633535.1 Tulasnella sp. JGI-2019a
TTCTTCTGAGTCTGCCCATATTAATATATCATCAAGATATATGAGAACTCCTTTATCTAGCATATCATGGAAAATGTCGTTCATCATCCTTTGGAAGATTGCTGGTGCATTACATAATCCTAAAGGCATTACGGTATATTCATATTGACCATATCTTGTTGAAAAGGCTGTTTTCCATTCGTCCCCTTCTTTGATTCTGACTAAGTGGTATCCATATCTGAGATCCATTTTTGTGAATATTTTTGCATTTTTGAGTCTGTCTGTGAGATTTCCAATCAACGGAATGGGATATCTGTTTTTTACTGTTATGTTATTGAGGTACCTATAGTCAACTACCAGTCGAATGTTAGTTTGCCTTCCTTGGTCGTCTTTTTTCTTGACAAAGAATGTTGATGTACTAAGTGGTGAGTTGGACTTTCTGATGAATCCTTTAGCTTCATGATTGTCTAGCCATTCTTTTTGTGCTTCTGCTTCTCTTTCTCCTAGATGGTATAGTGTTCCTTTTCTGCTGTGTGATTTTCCTTCTATTAGTTTGATTTCTGCATCCCATTCTCTGTGTGGTGGTAATGTTCTAGCTTCTTCTTGCTTCTGTAGTTCCTCTATAGGTAGTTTGGGTGAATTTACTTGGGACGATTTTCCTGATCTTGATGCTGCCCTGAGATTCCTTATGACGAATTCGACTGCTTTTTGTGCTGATAGGTTTTTTAAGTAAACATCTCTTTTGACTTTATAATCTTCTTCTGTTGGTGTGTAGAATAGGTAAATAGGGTACTTTCCTGATCCGTAGTGTGCTTGGAATTTGTTGAGTGAGTTTTCCCAGATGATGCAGACGTGATGTTCTTTGGCAGTATTTTCGAAATTGCAATACTTGGTGTATTCTTTGAATTCTTCTCCTATGAGGTTTGTTGATATCCAATGCTCCCTGCCTATGCAGCTAGGAGTTGATTCTTTTGAATCCGTTATTGATTTCGACTTGATATGTTTCAACCAATTGCTTTTCTCCTGGCAAATAATTTGCAAAGATTAGCACATGTCTAAGTTTGGTTTTGGTTGATGTTGCACTGATAGGAAGTCTCTGTTTGAGTTTATTTGTGAGTTTGATTTTATAGATTCTTATTGTTGCTTGTTGATATGTTGGGCGCGCAATTTTTGAAGCCTTTGTGAGATGTATTTGAGTGGCCAGCACAAAAATAGAGATGATAGGCTTGGAGAAGGGAAGGGGAAATGAAACCTTTTCCAGGGAAAAGGGGTGGACTTGGGAGTGGGAGGGGAGGGAAAAAAAAGAAAAGACAAGGAAAGTAGAACTACTCTACAGCACACGCAATAGCTGTTTTAGGACTACAAGTTCCAGATGAAGGGAAGAGCAAACCTTTGATGTTTAGCAAAATGCTCTGAGTTGCAGACTTCTTCCACAAATCCCCACAGTGATAAGCACCTTCTTGCAAATAAGAACTCGCACATACGCTGCCTGACCAGGACTTCTTCATGTGTGAGGATGATTTCCTCAATAAGAGTGATGTTGGTTCTGTAAAAGAACCACTTAAACTCGAATGCATGGTGGATTGCTCCGAGTCCTTGTAGGGTGGCTCGGTCGGTGTCCTCCTTGTTGTGTAGGCGTTCCGAAATGATTGGCCCGTTTTGTTGCGAGAACCAGTCCTTCTGGCCAATAAAGTAGTGGAGGTTTCAGCGAACTATTCCAATTTCGATGTTGTGTGCGTTGGGGTTCTCTGTGAATGACTGGTAGAAGTCCGTGAAGTTTCCGAAGATGTAGGCACTGCCGTTCTTCATGGGAATGTGGTCGTCGTTGATGGACCAGTCAATAACCTCGTTCTTTTCGATGAGGGGCTTGAATCGATTATTGGGAATATAGATGCCGGCTTCATGGTTGATGTATGAGCCTGAAGGGGTCAGGTGAAGGATTTCTGCATGAAGGTTGCACGATTTGTAAGCGCACTGTTTTTCGCCTGTGATGTTGGTGATAAAGAAACACTCACGAGGGTGGTATTCGTCCTGGGCTGAGTCGGGGGCAGTGGTTTCAGAGGTGAGAGAAGGAGTTTCCCAGGGTTCGCTTTGATCTCCCCAGATGGCTTTGGTGATATGAAAAACCCAATCGAGGGTGCCAGGTTTTGCAGATGAGGGATTGATGTTGCAATCGGGGTTAAAAATAGAGATATCGCATTCGATTAGGTGGAGTTTTTCAAGGGCGGTGGGAATGTCGATGGACTTACCAGAAGTTTCGGATGGGGTAGGGGTGTTTCGCCATGTGTGGATCTCGTTGATCGCATTGCTGAGTCGTTCGTCTTCTACCTTCTGTTTCTTGGTGAGAATTCCATTGTCCTCTGCGTTGGTGTTGTAGGTCTCGTCATCAGTGTCGTCAATGATGCTGATGTTGACAATATTCCTTTTGCCCTTAGGCCTGCTAGGGTTGACGAGAAGGTCGGTGGGGAGGATGCGGTTGCCGCTGCAGAGGAGCCTGTCCTGGCTGCGGGTATTAAGGGCGACGGGGGAAAGCTGGTGGGATTGAGTTGAGGTAAGCACTAAAAGATTCCACCCTAATGTCAGTTCGTTGTAGAGGGTGCTCAGGTCAACTGAACCCTACTCACTATTGGTTGATATTTGAGGGGAGGCACACAAAGGTTTGTAGATGAGAGTATGAGGGATCTATTCACTTGGTAGCGATAAGAGGGTGGAATGGAGAACTGAGACCAGCTCAGATCCCCCTCCTTATATACCCTAGGTCTACGCAGTTATTCCCAGGCTGCGGTCGCAGCTTCTATAACTGCAGCTTCTACTTCTACTATGGTTGCTAACTGCGGCTTCTACTGCAAACTGCAGTTGCTGCTTCTATCTAAGAATAACTACTGCGGCTTCCGACTGAGTCATGCAATGAGTCAGCCCGGCTTCTGGTAACTAAATATAAGTGCTGCATACTACAGAGCTTATTAATGGTGCTGCAGCTTTGAATGACGTCATCGATGACATCATTGATAATTCTTGAAATGTTAAGTCTGTTAACTCCGGTAACTCCGATGTTGCCAGTTCCTGAGTCAGGTCCCCATAGATGGGATTCTTGATAAGATCACACGAAAGACTGAAATGAGCAGTTGTCGGCAACAAACCATGACAGTCAACTGTGTTGCAGTATCTCCTGATGGCACAACCATTGTCTCAGGGTCTGATGATAACACACTATGACTGTGGGATGCCAAGACTGGGGCAGTTATTGGGAAGGTTATGGAGGGTCATACCTACTTGGTCAAATGTGTTGCAGTATCTCCTGATGGCACAACCATTGTCTCAGGGTCTAATGATAACACACTGCAACTGTGGGATGCCAAGACTGGGGCAGTCATTGGGAAGGTTATGGAGGGTCATACTGACTGGGTCAACTGTGTTGCAGTATCTCCTGATGGCACAACCATTGTCTCAGGGTCACAGGATAAGTCACTGTGACTGTGGGATGCCAAGACTGGGGCAGTCATTGGGAAGGTTATGGAGGGTCATACCAACTGGGTCAACTGTGTTGCAGTATCTCCTGATGGCACAACCATTGTCTCAGGGTCATGGGATAACACACTACGACTGTGGGATGCCAAGACTGGGGCAGTCATTGGGAAGGTTATGGAGGGTCATACTCACTCAGTCAACTGTGTTGCATTCTCTGGTGATGGGAAGCATACCATCTTCACAAATTCCCAAGGCAAGAACATTATGTGGGATCATATTACAATGACACAAGCCTCAATTTTGGAGGTTAAGCAACCTATTGACAGATCAGGATTTTCATTCACCTATGATGCAGGGGGATGGGTTCTACATCCTAGAGGGAAGAGGATATTCTGGTTGCCAGCTGATTTGAGAGGTGGCATTGCTAGCCATAACAGTATCATTGTAGTAAAAAACCAGAAAGTTCCAGTGTTTGATGTTTCTGCTTGTGTCTTGTGAGCTTCTTTCCTATCACAATGAGACTCTCAGTTGTTGCAGATATCTATTTCTCTATGCATTGCTCATCTTATTGAATTTCCTTTGTGACACCCAGGCTGGCTTATCAGGTCAGAGAGAGGGATTGTGTTTATAGTTCCCTTATGAGAGTTTAACACACAGACTGACTCCTGGAAATCATAGTCTTTCAAAACTTTGCCTCCACACCCTCATCCCCTTCCACTTAGACATCCTACTCTACTATGTTGTACTTCTAGTCTAAAGCACAACACTGACCCTCACATGTGCATCACACAATAAGAAGGGAATTCAATCACACTGTCATGCCATGCATGGCTGGAAGCTTAGAGTATCACTGGATTTATATTGAAGAAGCTCACAGTGTAATGAGGTCTTTCTCATGAAGGCTATCTCAGATCCCTGGGATCATACATACATGAATATGTTTCTTCAAATGCCACAACACAGTCCAAGATCCTCCCCAAATAACAGGGTGATAATCTTAGACACATGAAATATATGCTATTGCTGGTGCTTTTAAAAAGTCTGCAACACCATGGATCATAGCAGCTGTGGGTTCAATTATCATCTGGCCCTTGGGTTACAGTGTGCCTTGGTGACTACAAATGTCTGGATGTCAGCAATATAACAAGTGAATGATAACATGTTTGACCTAGTAAGGGTCCACAATTTGGGACCCCCCTCACATCTCTCCCAAATCTCATCATTTTGTACATAATACCCCACCATAATTTTTAAGACCTCTGAAACCTACTTCATATCCACTTTCAAAGTGAAAGCTGCAAGATCTAAAGAGCTAGCCTTGTGCACTTCAAAGGGAGAATCACCCAGACAAACATCCACAAGAGAGTATAAGGAACTACCCCAAATTGCTTACCCCAGCATGGCCCACACTTCTGATATTGTGACATTGTACCAGAAGCAAGAGGAAGGTCTTTGTTTTTAAGTGAGAGTGTGAATTGAAGAAATCTGTCTAGGGAAAGAGAAGAAAATGATTGCTGGGGTAATTAAGGTCATAGTATGCATACAGCCAAGGCTGGGCTTGCTACAAAGGAGGATGCACCAGAGTTAGCAACGAAAGGTCCAAGAGAAGATTTCTAGTAAAAAGAAATTAATAATACTAATAAGAAGCATGTACAGCTGGAGGAATGTCTGGCCCCATATGGACCACATCTTTTAAGGCCACTGTTATCCTAATAAAATATGTAGCTAATCTCTAATCTCTAACTCCCTTTACTAATCCTTTTACTGCTATATTTATACCTACTTATGTGTTAATCAAGTTTCTGCTTGTCTGGGTTTGGGTAGAGATGAATATCATTGTTGAGTGATTCCTGGGAGTCAAAGGAGACCACTATATATCCATATAGTTTTCTAAAATCAACAATGACTCCATCAAAACTATTAGTAAAGTCTCATGGATGATGGTACTATAGAGGGGGAGAATTGTCCAGTAGTTCCTTGCCTGGTGGTGGCACCAAACTAGGTTATTGGTCAATTATAATTTTATCTAATTGTAATCTTGGAATGCCCTAGTGAGGAGGTTTGTTCCTCACTTCACCTCTTGTATCTGAATTCACTTGTCTCTTACTCATGACCACTTCACCTCTTGTGTACACTCTTGAGGTATTCCTACCACCCAAATGAAGTCACAACAACTCACTACAAGTTGATTTAGAAACAGCTGAAGAGCAACTTATAATGTCCTCTGCCATTACCAACACAACACTGGGTCATGATAGATAGCAGGTTCTGAAACCAGAGCAATAGCTTCAAGTTCCTTAAATTCTCACAGTAGGTTGTCATTTAGCTGTGAAGCATATTCATGTGTTCACAAAGTCACAGCTGTTTGATGAGTGGGAGGTTTTTTGCTAGTATAGCAAGTGTTGTTGGGGATGTCACATTGTGGGCTAATGCAGAGCCCTCAGATGGTATGGAGGTGAGACAGGTTAGTTAAAACCAATGGGATGTGCATGTCTGGAAGGGTGATATCTGCTTCCCTAGCAGGGACAAAGCATGGTCTCAGATCTCCTAATCTTTCTTCAAAGTAGATATCAAGCTCATTCTAAGGCCACTCAGATGTGTGCTTTTCTCAGTAAAATTTGTACTACCATAATAATGGGTTTTGTTGGTGCACCACTTGACTTTTGCTCCAGTTCCCAAAACACTTGTAGGCACTGACAGAGTTAGTGTGGCAGCTTGTGACAATGTAAAGAACATACATACACATACATTTGAATGAGCCCTCAATCCATTCCATTAAACACTTAGCTCATACTCTCTGCTTGTTTGACAGAATTCAGCACAAATTCAAAACAACTTTCATAATAGCTATTACAGCTAGATCACTCTCATTGAATCACCAGCTCCACCAGCAGCCTGATCATCCAACCAGTCAAACCCTGAATCATCAACCAACACAACACAGCCCAAGAACCATCTGCTGTGAATCATCTGGTCAGAGTAAGAAGACCCATGACTCACATCCCAACTCTAGTGGCAGGATACATAGGCTGCAGTCACAGCATAGTGGCAGCTCCAATGCACCAACCAGCAGGATCAGCTCATGGTGACATGGCTGCCCAAGATGGAATCCAAGGTCAGTTACAAGGCAGTAATGCTCACAACCCCACTGGCAGAGGACAAGGCAGAGGAACAGCAGGATGAGGCGCAGTGGGAAGAGGCAGATACCACAGAGCAAATGACAGAGGCAACTCCCCAACCCCATCAACTGATGACAAGCGCCAGAGAGAGACAGGAGAGCCAGAAAGGTCAGAAGGTTGGAGTCACCTGAACCCTTCAACGATGCAGTGCACCCAATGGACTGCCAACCAACACCCCTTTCTGACTTCCAATGCATGCTACAAGAGGACAATGCATCCATCGCATCTGCAGTTAGAAACATACTGGGTAAGTACACTATATCCTCCCTTCAGTCTCACAACATCCATCCCTTGCCATCATATACCCATCACACCATCATCCAGGCATACCAATCCATAACCCATCCCGGTTTACTTCTTATCAAGTCCTTGACATTCCTATCTTATTGCTCCTTTGCATTCTATTCCCATCACTGTGATACATGCCAATCTATCCAAAGTGCCATAATCCAGGCCAAAAACCACTCCCTTCATGATGCAATCACCAGAGCCTCAGAAAGCTATCTCAGTGCACTGATTGATCCCATCACCCATGCTTTACCATAATGTTCCCTTTACCTACACATGTACCACAATGCTACTCTTTTTCACACTGCCACATTGTGCACCATTATAATGTCTTCACCACAATCTTCATTACCACACATGACCCAACATCATAACCACACAACACATGCACACTCTACCTCACCATAACATCATGACTACCACATATCAATTTATAACCTATCACAACCTCTCACTAACAATTGCGCATCTTAGCCAACCTCCCCATGAGGTCGCATTCTCCCCCACAATGATCACATCATGCTAGATCACCATCAGTAATGTTCGCCATTCCCGACCTAATCCTATCCACACCTGGAAACATGGGGCACTGTTGTCCAAACATAATCCCAGGCCTTACCACAGCAGCAGACATACATGTCATCCCTCAGAAGATATGGAAGATTGCTCAAGCAGGCTTCAACACACATATCCTCTTGTCATATCTCACAGATGCCTATTGTCACAACATATTGGGACAAAGTGCCATCAACAACTCTGTTGCCATCAAAGATGGTCATCTCACCATCAAAAGCCAAACCAAACTACTGTTGCTAGATGAGGATTTGCTCTCAGTACTTCACTGGACTCAAGGCTGGTTCCACTACCTCACATTGATCAAACAGTACATTCTGTTGATGTACGAATGCTGGTTCACACACTACACACAAATCATCAACAAAGAAGGCTTGGAAGCACAATGGGCAACCTGGAAATGCTATGACATATGCCTTAGGAGGAGGGCCCTCATGGAAGGCATTGACCTGAGTGTCATTCATGCTGAGATCTTCTTACAATGCAAGAGAGAATGTGAGAAAGAATCTTGGGCCAAAGAAGTCAATGCAACACTGTCATCGTTAAGGGAGTCATATCGCCAGATAGCACCTTACCCACAGAATCGCCATTGCACCCAAAGCGATTGCCTACTGTTGCAGACTCGAGGCTACACTGATCATTTCAACAACGGGATTGCCGCCATCACCAACAGCTTGCCTTCGATGAGGAAATGTCTCTACCCTGATGATACTAAAGACTTCAATGACTATTCCTTTTGCAACCACAAATGCTGTGCCCCCAACTTTCCCTTACCACAACCAGGCCAAAGGTCCCAATCAGATGATCGGTGTTTCGTCTGTGGTGCTAATGGCCATTACTGGAAAGCGTGCCAGGCAACATCCACCTGCTTCAATCAATTGCCAGTACTCCTCTGCAACAAAGCTGGAAAATTCACGTGTCAGGATGGTACCCGTATATGCTACAACTTCAACAGCCTCACCAGCTGCGACTCCATATCCTGCTCCCTTGGTGACCACACTTGTTCGATATATGACAACAGAAGCCATGGTGCACAGAAATGTGGTGGCACATGAAGCCATATCATCTATTAGAACACCATTCCTTGTGAATGCCTGGGAAAAAGCTCTAGCATCGGTGGGCCTACTCCCTGAGTTTGAGGACATCATATCTGGTCTCTGTCACAGTTTTCATCTTAGCTTATCATCACCTTCCATCACTTCCACCTTCACACCTAACAATCACTGCTTGGCACTCAATACACCAAGCATAATTGACAACTACATCACTGAAGAAATTAACAAAGGCTAGTACATAGGCCCTTTTACACCTAATGCACTAGAATCACTAATTGGCCCATTCTGCTTGTCCCCACTTGGTGTCATTCCCAAACAAGGCACAACTGATTTTCGTATCATACAAGACTTCTCCTTCCCTCACAACAACCTCAGTCATCCTTCTGTCAACTCAGGCATCAATGCTGCTGACTTCCTGTGCAAATGGGGGTCTTTCAACATCATAACCGATATCCTTATTGATGCTCCACCAGGCTCTGAAGCTGCCATGTTCGATGTGGACACCACCTATCAAAACATTCCTATTCACCCTGAAGATTGACACCATACAGTAGTTGTATGGAAAGACAAGGCCTACATTGATATAGCCTTAGCCTTTGGACAAGCCAGCTTGGCCAGTGTCTTTGGCAGAGTCACCAACACAGCTGCATCCATCCTCAGAGCACAAGGTATCAGCCTGATTGCCAAATGGGTGGATGACTTTTGCTTCCTGTGCACCCCATCACACAGCCTATCCCAATGCCAGTTCGCATATAACAAGGACACAATCTACAGTTTTGGCAAGGAAGTTGGATTCTTATGGAAGGTCCCCAAGATGTGCCCATTTGCACCCCTATTCTGCTACACAGGACCCAACCAGGATGCCACCCTCCCATTTGTCTCAATTCTGACAGAGAAGAAGATGAAATACATTGCCTGCCTAGTTGCATTCTGCAATGCACTGAAAGTCACCAGACAAATGGTCAAGAAATTAGCAGGCATGCTGGTACACTGCTAGAGAGCAGTGCCCTCAGGCTGTTCACAACTTCCAGCAATCTCAGCATTCCTATCATCATTCACCTTCCTCAACAATCCTCTGGTGTTGTGATCCCCACCACCACCAGTAGTAACAGACATCGGCTGGTGGATCACTGAGCTGTCCAAACCTGTCTGCAGCTCCCATCTGATGTGCCCTCCACCTCCAATCAACCTCGGCTTCTGGGTTGATGCATCGACATCATTCAGAATAGGTGTTGTCTTATCTGGAAAGTGGAATGCCTGGACCCTCAGACCCAGATGGAAAACACAGGGCAGGGACATCAGCTGGGCAGAAATGGCTGCAGTTGAATTAGGCCTGCTCACCCTCATTCACTCAGGGTGGTCAGACCTCAACATCATCCTACACTCTGACAACATGGGGGTGATCAGTGCCCTCAGTCAAGGCAAATCCAGGAACAAGCATCAGAATGCTGTGCTCCAATGCATCATAGCCCTCCTCTTGCACCACCGACTTTGGATCACCTCTAGATATGTTCCCTTGGTGGAGAACCTTGCTGACAGCCCCTCACACAGAGTTGCCCCCTCCGGAATGTCACACACCATCTCTTCATTCACTCTACTGTCTGATCTCAAGCCTTTCCTTTCAAGTCACTAGTGATTTCTGTTCAATTATGACATATAATATCGTAGTCTTCATGTAATCCATCACTCTGTGCTGACAACTGCCAAGTGATGTGTGACTGTAATGTCTGACTGTCTCTCAGTACAGCAGCCAATACATCCAACACCAACCACAATTACCCCCCACCACATGGTGCATGCATGCTGCTCATCCTAATCTCCCCAGAACTCAGAATCTCGGCATCATGCCCCCCACAGGAGCAAAGCCAGCTGGCAACAGTGACACAACATGCAGTGACTGCCAGTCCGGATTGCAATATCCAACCTACAATGAGCATGCTCACAACTGCCACTCACCCCCAGTTGACACACTCACATCTATCACCCAGGGCAGTCTAGAGGGTGGCCCTGACGTTGGAGGGCAGCCTCAACAGGTCAACCGCCAGGAAGTATGGCTATGGGGTTCAGGCCTTCCATCAGTTCTGCAACACAGAGGGGATCCCCCCAGGCAGACAGTTGCCAGCCACTGAGGAAGTCCTATGCACCTTTGCAGTGACATCCTTTGGCACAAGAGCGGGTTCCACCATGCAGAATCATATCTCAGCTGTCAAATCCTGGCACACATCTAACAGCACCCCATGGCTTGGTGCACTAAGGCTATCCTGGGTGCTGAAAGGGGTATGACATAATGCCCCCCAGTCTTCCAGGCAACCACCATGACCAGTGGTCATGACAGCGATGCTAGCCTCCTTAACACAGCAGCTTGACATCGCATCACCACTTGATGCCATGGTAGCAGCCATTGCATCATGGTGTTCTGGTGCCAAGCACAACTTGGCAAACTCCTGCCACCATCCTCCAAAGCAGCAGATCTGTCCTGCTTCCCTAACTGCACTCACCTTAGCCCACCATCTTCATCCAGGCACTCCAGAACACTCCATCTCCCATTCACCAAGGTGAAGCAAGAGGCCAGCGAATCCCTAGTAATCACAAACCAGTCTGGCATATCCAACCCACTCCCACTGATCACCAATCACCTTGACATCAGCAGGGCAGCATGCAACCAACCACTATTCTCCTATGTGACATTGCACCAGCCAACCTGACTGACCAAGCAATGTTTCTTAGCCTGATGCAATGCAATCTGGACACCCCTCAGCCACCCCCACATTACTGGCCACAGCTTCAGAATCGGTGGAACCACCAAACTCCTTACAAGAGGGGTTCCCCCAGACATGGTCAAGAAGTCTGGAAGGTGGGCATCAGACACCTTCCTCCAGTACTGGAGGCAAGAAGCAACACTGAGTGAGCAATACATCACTGACATCCAATCACATCACCAAAACAAGTGGGGCACCACCACACCTGCAGCACCATTGCACATCCAGGGGGGGTTCATCCTGCCAACCAAACCATGTGCCCCGACTCTGCAAGTTTGGGGGATTTGGACAGTGTTTTTTCCCTCCCCCAGTGCAAGGACCAATCATGAAGGATTTCAGCCTCCCTCTTCCAATCAGCCAATCCTCATATGGTTCCTTCACCCAACCAGTGGCCCGGGTTCAGTTAGCAGGGTCACAGCCTCTCCCCTCGCAATCAAGCACATCATACTGTATTAAACTAATTATATAATTCTTGTTTATACACACTTGATTGCCATGTCCATGAGAAAGAAGTGAACAGAGCAAGCTAGACTTTTGAGATCCTGTTTCTGTGTGAAGAATCATGGTTTTCCTGCAAATCACATTGATATGTGTATACAGGCTAGAGGCAAGCCCCATGTTGCCCCCCCCCCCCCAATCAATTTGGTCAAGGAGATTCATTCTCATGATTACTCAGTTGTATTCAATAACAATATTTAGATATCCTTGAGCTATAACAGTGAGATGTATAAGAGATTTGTGTTGGGTGCTTAATCACAAACATCTGCACTGCAGCCTATATGTCATAAGGGTTCTCTATCATCTAGGTTTACCTTTAAACACCCTTAGTCTACCTTAAGTGCTCATGCCTAATGTGCATGTTCAAGTCTCTAAGTCAAGGTTGCCATTTGCTGCAGCTATGTTCAGGTTCTATGTGTGGGGGGACTCAAGTTGCTGATCCCTGCAACCATGTTTGAGTTTGACATGTACATCATGGATTTTGCCTGGCAGGCAAATCCAGTTCCCATGCTTTAAGAAGTGCCCTCCTAAGAGTTAGACAGCTCAGAAATTGGTCATTGCTTCAGGCAGGAGTTGGCTAGTAAACAGAAGCATGGCCTAAACATAGGCAAACCTTCAGAGAGCCCAAGAACTTTGAGAAAGAACCTGCATGCAGCCTTAGGAGAATATGCTGCCCCAGGAGGTAAATATTTGCAAGGGGGTTCCAATGTCAACCAGCCTATAGGAATGCCTCTAAGGTATCCAGGAAGGCTGAGGGCTTTGGTCTGCTTGGTCATGGAAGCTCATGCAGCTTTAGGAGGCAAGGTCTAGGTGTTGCCATTGGGCAATAGCAAAGGAGGACCATTAGAAGTGAGGCTGCACATGATATAGACTAGACAGATACTCCTTAAGGTAGTACAGTGAGACTGTACTCTCAGATGTATATAAGTAGCTGTGGGGACTCATCCAGATTCCCCATCACAATCAATTTGCTTTCTAGTATTCCAGTTCTCTTAGCCTCTCTCCCAGGCCTTCTCTCCCTCTCTCTCTAAGCCCTTCAAGCCAAGCCCTTCCCCAAGAGTCAGTAGGCCTGAAAGACACATTTCTTCACTCTCCATTCATCAGATAAAGTCCAGTGAGAACTGAGTTTACAATGTTTCTGCTGTTTCTCTATCAGTCAGTCTTCCCAGGTTCCATGTTGCCAAAATATTTTCTTCATCTTCATTGAATGGTTGGTTCATAAGATATCTTCTGCCCTCTGAGGAAGTTGCATTACCATTCTGAAGAGATGGTCCAGCATTTTTGCCTTGATTAGTAGGAGGTCACTGCTTTCAAGGCCATCCTCCAGGTCCATTCCCAGGATGCTTAACAGGATCATTTGGGCAATGTCCCATCTCCCCACATTTAAAGCATCTGTTCTCCTGAAGATATTGCTGACACTTTTCATTACTGAGACTGTTTGTAGGATCTAGTCTAGGAAGACTATTTCATTGGCTATTGCCCATGTTCTGTTGTCTTCCAGATTGAAATCCTCCCCTAGGAGAATATCTGCCATGTTCATTGTTGAATGTGAAATTTTGTCCAGAAAAACTCAGTCTATAATTGCTTTGTTCAGCTTGCTGATGCTCAAGCTGTTCTGCCATATTTATGACCCAACTGAGCCAGTTGTTGACTGAGGCTGGTTGGTTGGTGTTGACCACAATGGCATATTTGAGCTATTGGGGGAGTTTCTTTGTAAATTCATCTTTTCTTGCCTGATTGTTACAGCCTGTTCTGTATGCCAGCTCCTTAAATTGTCTAGTGAAAGTGACAATAGATCTGGAATCACTGTATCTAAGTTGTTGAATTGCACATTGGGCCTCCTTCTGCCCATCCTAGGAGTTCCAGTGGGCCTTGAACTGGATGACCCACTTGTTCCAGCTGGCAAAGGCATTTCTGAGGTGTTGGGTGTCTGCACCTGTTGTGGGGGTTGTGATTTCATTGGTGTAGATGTTAGCCCATGGAAATGCTGTTTCTGTGCAGAGCAAAAGTGAGAATTATACTCTTTCTTTTCTTTGTCCAGTGTTCTGTTTGTGGTACTACCATAGGTGTTGTCATAGTGGGTGAAGTAGATGGTGAGGCATGAGATGTATTCTTTTGATCTGAAAGATCTGTTGATATCCAACTTCCCTGTGAACTTGTTGGGCTCTGACCATTTGGCCTTCTTGTTTGGTGGGGCTGCTTACATTGTTGGACCTGTTCCTGTGCCTGGTGGTGGTGGTGGCAGTGGTGCAACTAGTGGTTGCTGTTGCTGTTGGACTGGTTGTTGCTGTTGGCTGCCTGTGGTTGTTGTGGGGAAGGAGGTGGTGGTCCTGATGGATTGGAGTGTCAAGTCAGTTCTCACTGGACTTTAACTGTTTGATATGAAATGGAGGAACATGTCTTTCAGGCCTACTGACTCTGAGAGAGGGCTTGAACTGAAGGGCTTGGAAGGGGAGAGGCTGAGAAGGGCTCTGAGAGAACTGGAATACTGGAAAGCAAATTGATTGTGATGGGGAATCTGGACAAGCCCCCATAGCTACTTATATACATCTGAGAGCACAGCCTTGCTGTACTACCTTAAGGAGTATCTGTCTAGTCTATATCATGCACAGCCTCACTTCTAATGGTCCTCCTTTGCTATTGCCCAATGGCAATGCTTAGACCTTGCCTCCTAAAGCTGCATGAGCTCCCATGACCAAGCAGACCAAAGTCCTCAGCCTTCCTGGATACCTTAGAGGCATTCCTATAGGCTGGTTGATGTTGGAACTCCATTGCAAATGTTTATCTCCTGGGGCAGCATATTCTCCTAAGGCTGCATGCAGGTTCTTTCTCAGACTTCTTGGGCTCTCTGAAGGTTTGCCTATGTTTAGGCTATGCTTCTGTTTACTAGCCAACTCCTAGCCCAAAGCAATGACCAATTGCCAAGCTGTCTAACTTTTAGGAGGGTGCTTCCTGAAGCATGGGAACTGGATTTGCCCACCAGGCAAAATCCAAGATGCACACATCAAACTTGAACATGGCTGTGGGGATCAGCAACTTGAGTCCTGCACATGTAGAACTTGAACATAGATATAGCAAATGGTGACTTCAACTTAGAGACTTGAACACATGCATTGAGCATGGGTGCTTAAGGCAGATTGAGGGCACTAAAGGTAAACCTGGATGATGGAGGCAACCCTTATGACATGGAGCTTCCCAAGCCTTGCCCTTGTCCTGAGGAGCTTGATCCAGCTTGTGGTAGAGGTGTGGGTGAGCTTGAATGTTTTACTGGTCTGACTGGTACTGTTGGTACAACAACCTGTGTTGTAACTGCTGGCTTAGTGTCATCTGTTTTGACTTCTGGTTTCTGGATTTCCACTACAGGAGTTCTTGGTGAATTGACTTGTGAAGTTCTTGCTGATCTTGAATCTGCTCTGTGTTGCCTAATAATGAATTTGACTGCTTGTTTTGAGCTGAGATTCTTGAGTAAAGGATCATGTTTTATATTCAAGTCTTCTTTCATTGGAGTGTATTCAATGTATAATGGGTATTTATTTCCTCTGTAATAAGGTGTGAATTTGTTGAGTGAATTATGGCAGATAACATAGGTGTTATGTACATTTGCTTCTTTGTCCTCATCATAATACCTGGTGTATTCTTTGAAGTCTTCCCTGATGAGGTGTGTTGAGATTCAATGCTGTCAATTCAGGCACTTAGGATTTGAGTTGCTTGAATCTGTGATTGATTTCAACTTGGTATTTTCCCACAAGTTCCTTCTCACCTGGTGCAAAATTTATCAGAGTTAGTGCACATCTAAGCTTATTCTTTGTGGATGTTGCTCCAATTGGAAGTCTTTTCTTAAGTTTGTTGCTAAGTCTAATCCTGTAGACTCTTATTGTTGCTTGTTGTGGTATAGGGTGTGCACTTGATGAAGCCATTGTGAGATGCTTTATTTAAGTGACCAGCACAATAATAGATGGTGGCTTTATGAGAAAAGTGAAGGGATTGAAACCTTTTCCAGGGAAAAGGGGTGGGCTTGGGAGTGGGAGGAGAGGGAGGAGAAAGAAAAAAAAATCACAAGACAAAGGAAAAGGTAGAACAATTCTTGAAGCACACATGATAGCTGTTTATAGGCTCCAAGTTCCAACAAATGGGAGAGCAAACCTTTGTGCCCTTGTGAAATGACCCAAGTTCATAACTTCTTTGATAAATCCCCACAGAGTCAGATACTTCCTTGAGAATAAGTGGTTGCAGATGGATTGCCTGACCAGAACTTCCTCATGTGCAAGAATGACCTCATCAATAAGGGCAATGTTGGTGTGGTAGAATAACCACTTGAATTTGAATGTGTGATGGATAGCACTGAGATCTTGCAGGGTGATGCATTGAATGTTCTCCTCATTGTTGAGGCACTAGTTGGTGATGGGCACACACTGTAGTTCAAACCAGTTCTTCTGGTCTATGAAGTACTGGAGGTTGGTGCAAACAATGTTGATTTCAAGGGCATGGGCTGCAGGGTTTTCTGTGTACAAGTGATAGAAGTCTGAGAAGTTACTGAAGATGTATGCAACACTGCTTCCCTTAGGGATATTCGGGTTTTCTGGCCACCAATTGGCCACTTCATTCCTGGTCAACAGGGGTTTGAAGACATTGTAGTTGATGTGGACACCAGTTTCCAGATTGATATATACACCAAGGGGGGTGAGATGGGTGAAGTCTGGTGTGTTTATGCAGTTGTTGTAAGTGCAATGCTTTTCTCTGAGGTTGTTTGTGATGAAGAAGCACTCACTGGGATGGGGATCTTCCCTGGGGGAATCAGCTGTCATTAGTCCCAAGCAGAGGGAGGCAATATAAGGTTCTGGATTGAAGGGTGTGAGATTGCAATCAATGAGTTGGAGAGCTTCTAGTGCAGCTGGAATGTCAACTGACTCACAAGGTATTTCTGAGGGTGTGGGAATGATAAGGAAAAAAATGGGTAAGAAGGTCTTTACAATCCAACCAGGGAGTTGTTTGAGGTAGAATGGGTTAACATTTGTTAAACAGTAAGGGTAGTAATTGTGCTTACTTTCTGGCATGGGAGAGTCAGGCCATGTATGGATTTCATTGATTGCCCAGCTTAGGGCTTTGTCCTCAGTCCATTGCCACCTAATAATCAGCTCAGAGTTGTCTTCAATGTCAGTGTCTTCAGCAATTTCAGTGTTGTTGACAATGTTGATGTCTACAAATTGACATTTGTTCCTAGGCTTGCTAGGGCTGGTGAGGAGGGTGGGGGAAGATGTCATATTGTATTTGCCCTCATCACCTATATTTGCCCTATTTGACTTTGCACCAGTTAAGCACCCACTGATTTACATTCAACCTTGCAAAACATGCCAAGTCCCCATGTCAACATTTGTTATGTTTGTTCATTCTACCTGCACACCTTGAAAAGCCAACATTTCAACATGTGCAAATATCTAAGCGTGCAGAGAGGAAGTCACTGTTAACTGGGGTAATGTTCAGGTTCTACACACATGCCAAGAAGCAAGTGTCCAGGTGAAGTCTGATTCCCACACTTCAAGAAGTGCCCCCTAAGAGTTTAACCACT
>WSUE01000459.1:0-16953 GCA_019633535.1 Tulasnella sp. JGI-2019a
GAGGAGTCCGAGAGACCAGTATTCAGGGATCGCCAGACCATTGTAGGAAACTTCTCTTAGGAGATCTAAGTGGTTTGCAAGTCTAAGCTCAGTCAGCGTACTGAAAGCATCAGTCAGCATGGTGGAAGGATCAGTCAGCTTTAGGAGGACGTTAGGAGAACGTTCTGGAAGTTTCCTCAGAATTTAGTATATATAGAGTGAGGGGAATGCTGTAGGATTCCCCATCGCAAACACCTGTTTGTTATCTAGTGCTATTCAATCCACTCTCATCTCTTACCTCTCAAAGAACAAGTCATAGTCACCAGTGAGTACCCCTGGTTGGCACCCTCAGCACAGTCGTGCATACCAGAGTCTAGCAAGGAGCTGACTCTTTACAGTGGTGTACCATACTCACTTCAATGACATTGCAGTCTCCTTCGTAAACACTGTACCAGCCATTGACCCAATCCCAAACTAGTAGCTTCTGATTGGAGTGCTTGGTGTATGTGTGAGCCAGTAAACAGCCAGTGACACGAAGCAGGCCAATGTCTGTCACTCGATTTAGCATGTCCAAGTTTGCAACATGCTCCAAAGTATGGGTGGTTGGCTGCAGGGTATTGAGCCTATAGGCAACTAGAGAATATCTGAGGGTGACCCAAATCACCAGAGTCAGTCTTACACTGTTTCGGATGTGGGTCTGATGAATGTGGAACAAGGGTGCTTAACTTACTTGCTGGTTGGACCCACATGCAATATCCGAACGAAGACCACAGGACCAAGACCTGTGGGATCAGGAGCCACAGTCATGTTAGAATAGCTCCCCTCCTCCCTGCGTAGTACATGATGTGCTATCACAGTGATATTCTTCTCTGCAGGCATCTGAATGTTGTATACCACCACCGAACACGCCTGTGTTCCCTGGTCAGACCCATACAACAATGCAACCAACCAGCAGCCTCCTGGAATTAAGATCGCCTCAGTGCATGTACCAGTGATCCAATCTGTTGGAGCTATGTTAAGCTTGGCAGGGGACCTATGGCTGAGATTCTTTTTGATGATGGCACATTGAAAGTGGTAGGGGTGAGCAACAATTCGCTTAAGCTCCAAAGTAGATGCATTTGAAAGGTCGAAAGTGATACCACAATGCGATGACATGCACCATACATGGTTCAGCCAGAAGTACCAGGTTTCAGCAATGGAGTGAAGGTAGCAACAGCACTAGATGCAGTGACCATGTGGTGACTGTAAGTTTGCAGCGCCTTCCAAGCAGACATATGGTGAGCACCATACTGACAAGAAGAGAAGGGCCTCCGCCATGGAAAGATAACTGGAGATATTGAGGATGAGTTCTGGTGCCAAACATACAATAGAAGCCATCAAACTGAATGTATGTAGATGAGTGAAAGTTTGTCATGCCGAACTCGACAATTGTAAGGCACACAACATCTCCGATAAGCCCGGCGATTTCTAGTCCCTCCATTCTATCGGTTTGATAGTCTCAGGCTCCCTTAAGCTTGTGGCTTGCCCTCGAGACTTTGTAGCCTACTAAACAACAGATTGCGGCTCTGTAATAGTCTAATCAACCTTGCCGATTGAACTTGGACTTTTGCTGTTGTCGACAAACCTGTGTTGGCTGCCTGTTGTCCTCTTTTCAGGCCAGGTTGGTAAAACATCATTCCAGTCAGCACAGCGATTTATGTGGGCAAGGATTCTTCTTTTACTCTGACCCACATGGTTGGCACATGGCATCGCAAGAAACAACCCGGCAACAAACTCTGTGGGTTGCCTTCTAGAATGGTTTGCTTCTGTCACCTCATCTCTGAGCATCTTGTTGACATTAGAAATGCTGAAAAGAAGGCACCTTCAGCCAGTCGCATTGCTACCATCATCCAAGCAAGGCAACTAGTCACACCACCACCAGAAGCACCCATTGTGGCAACGAAAGCAACTTGGCAACGATCATATGCCTCATTTGAGCTTCTTGCTTTGGGGCTAAATTGGTGATAGTGATGATGTCAGTGACCATAACTCAATTCCACTTCTCCACAAACATCATTTTAATGTCTACTGCATATCTTTGACGGTGGCGCCCATGCCTAGCAACCTCAATTTCTATTTCACTGGCATGCATATGGCACATGAAGAGTTTGGCAACTGTGGCATGTGGTCGAGGTATAAAGGATGGCACTCATAACAGGTATCTTTCCCCACCACAGCCACCACAACCTCTCTTCTTTCCCTCAGGCAACTCATCTGTACCCATTGCTTGAAAGATGAGGGTCATTTCTCTTGCTCTTGCCCCTGCAGGCATCACTTCTTCTGCTGCCACCTGAACCTTCACCGTAACCAACAGCGAGTTAATTATTATTATTAATTTATTTTTCATGTGACTGGGGGGGAATCTGCTATTCAGACGAAGGCCGCTACATTTTACCATGCTTAGCCAACAGTGTGGGGTTTTTACCCACTAAACCCTCCAGTGGGGATAGGCCAGACAGCATCTGGGTATCACCTCGGACACCAGTTAACCAGGTTTGCACCTGGCTCCCACTCATTTAAGAGGAGGTTTTGAAGTCTCATGTCCTGAAAGGCTGCGAGTGCAGCCAGTTGTATAGATGATAGGTGGTCCACAGAGGACCGAGTGAACAGTCATGTGATCCCACCAGGCTCGATCAGTGCGGGCTTCAGAGAGGAGTGCAACAGCATCCTCTCCTACTTCACCTCTACATGTCATGGCACACTTCCCCCCCTTAGCCATGGTTGTCTGGTATCCAATAAAGCTGACTGGTACTGCACCCCTCAATGAGGCCTTTCCACTTGTCCTTAATTAGCTGGTCCTCTTTGTTGAGTCCTGGTCCTTTGGTTCTCCTGAGTCTAGCTAGACCAGCATCAGCTTTAGCTGCTTTGAAAAGGGTGAGGTTGAGGGTTGCTTTGGCCCTCTTCCTCATTATCATAGCTCCCCTGATTCAGTGTGTTCCGGAGCTTCCAGATGACAAAGGCTGTCTCTGTGATGACTGTCCTGAAGAGGGCGGTCACAGCTGGTCTTTCTTTGAAAGACCTAAGTCCTATCCCCAGGATTTCTTGGTATTGGGGGGGTTGAATTTTCAGAGGTTTAGTGGTGTTGGCCATTCCTAAAATTCAGATCATTTCTTTCCAAACACTTGGATGCCAGCAGTTGTCACAGGTGTTGAGGATGTGCTCTAGGGTTTCTAGTGCACCACAGTCACAAAGGGGTCATTCCTCCCAGATCCCTCCCCACTGTGCAACAAAAGTGCCACAGGGGGTTCGATTGTGGATGGCCTGCCAGAGGAAATCTTTTATTTCTCTCCTGATGGCAGGTTGTTTCAGGCTCCTCCAGATTGATTCTTTATGAGGTTGATTTCCTGTCCTGGCAAGCATGTCATCAGATATCCTCTCCAGGTTCGCTTCAGTCTTTTCTCTGGGGGGGGATGTGTTCAGGTGTCTTATCCATTGGTAGGCATCTGAGAAGGAGAGGGCTGATAACCTGGTGCCATCAGTTCTCCATTGATCTGGGACCATTAGGTTCCATTCAGGGTGGGGGGGCTCCTCTAGCCCTCACTTTGTGAGGGTGTCAGCCTCCTCGTTTCCTTTGATCCCAGAGTGTGCTTCCACTTTAAGGATGGTTGTTGTAGCAGTCCTTGTCCTGAGTAGGTAGAGGGCTTTCTGGAGGATGTCTGCATTGGGTATGTCTAGCCAGCCAATATCCTCCTGCCATGCGCACTGAGATGACAGAGCATTTATGACAAATTGTGAGTCTGTGTTCAGTTGAAGGTGGACGTCACTGGGGGCATGCTGTAATGCCCACATGGCTGCTGCTGCCTCACCTCTGTTATTTGAGGGGAGGTGTCCAGGAGCCTGGATGGTGAAACAGAAAGTTGGGTCAGTTGCCCATACTCCAGCTCCACAGGAGGAGTTTGCAAAGCCATTTTTATCAGCTGAGCCATCTGTCCAGAGGATGAGGGTTTCCCCCTGGGGGGGGGGAAATCCTGAGATCTGTGTGCAGGGGGGAGGTCCTTGTGTTGCATACCATAAATCCTGGTGGCTTTTGTTAGTGGGCCTGAGTGTCTAACATCTGGGTTCAAAATGATTGGGAGGTTGACCTCTTTTGCTTTTGCATTTTTCATGATCCTCAGGGGGGTGAGGTCTAGGTTGTTGTTTCTCCATGACCTATTTCTAGTTGGGGTGGATGTTAACAGGCTCATGGTCAGGGATACTGTCTTCAGCATCCTGTCTCTGGCCTTGATACATAGATCGTGTCTGGGGCAGATCTGTGGATTTATGGGGGATATGTCCCATAGGTCACCTTGGGAGCTCACATTGTGGTATCTCCTTAGGTTTGTTGCAGCCATTGATGACTCTGATCTGGTAGAGTTTTGGACAAACTTCGAGAGCCATATGGGAATGGATCTTTTTGCATCGTTTCTGAAGCAAAGCACTTCGGTTCTGATATTGTATCTCCTGGAGGTTGTGATCAGGTCACGGATTTCTTTGGATAGCTTGCTCCTCCAGCCTTGGGTTTCTTTCCAGGTCTGGTCAAAGATGTTCATCATTTTTTCATTTGGGCTGCCTTTGGCAGTGTTTTTTACAAGGACATCTAGGATGGGTGCCCAAACAGGTCAGTTGCCTGTGGATCCTCTCCACTTTTTAATCCAGGTGATGCATGCTGCATTCTGCCTGGATTTGAAGTCTGGGACACTGAGACCTCCTTGTGTAGGGGGTTTGTATATATCATCAAGTTTTAGGATGGATTTTGCCTTTCTGGCCCACATCACCTTCCTTACACATTTAGTAACCCTTTCCACAATTGGTGGTGGGGGGTTATTTGTCATCAGCATGTACTGGGCTCTTGTGAGTACTATGTAGTTTGTGATGATTGCCCTCCCTTGGAGGGAGGGTTTCCTTGCTGCCCATTTTATGGCTGCAGATTCCATTTTGGAGACCTGGGCCTCCCATAGGGATTCTAGGTCAATGTTGTATCCTACAAAACCTCCTAGTATTCTTAGAGCTTCACCATCTGAGATGATCCTTGCTCTGTCAGGGATGGTACTCGAGCCTCTGTTGGGGAGGGTCATCCCTGATAGGTGATGGTTTTGCAATACTGCAATTCTGTGTTCTTTTGGTCCAACTGGGAGGACCTCTGTCTTCCTGACATTGAATTTGGCAGTTGAGGCCAGGCACCATAGGTCTGTGATCTCTTCTAAGTCTGACCACCTGTCTTTTTTGGACAGGAAGAGGCTTGCATCATCTGCAAATAGTTTGCAGATGAGTCTGGTCTCCTCCCCAGGTACCTGGAGGCCTCTGAGTGAGGAGGAGTGCAGTGACTCTGCAAGAGGTTCAATTGCAAAGTCAAAGAGGAGGCAGGATATTGGGTCTCCCTGTCTTACACCTCTCTCGATGGGGTATAGTGTCGAGAGGGTTTTGTTGATCATAATCGAGGTTTCTGCATCTGTGTACAGGTCCTTGATTTGTTTGATAAAGAGGGTTGGTATGCCATAGGCTTCCAAGATGTCCCATAAATAAGCATGATCTATTCTGTCATAAGCTTTTTCTTGGTCAAGAGCAATGATGTTCCCTTCTTGCTCTGTGGTTTCACAATATTCTGCCACTATTTGGGCAAGTTTGACATGGTCAAGGATGTCTCTTCTGGGGATGAAACCAGCTTGGTCCTTGTGAATGACCTGGGGGCAATGCTTCCTAGGCATGAGGCATAAACTCTGGTCTCTAGCTTGTAGTCTGTGTTTAGGAGTGAGATTGGGCAATAGTTCTTTATATTGTCCTTGTCACCTTTCTTGTACAGGAGGTGCATTATGCTCTTCTTGTACTTTTTGGGAGTGCCCCTCGTCCTTTGCAAAGTGGCATTCCATACTTGTTCTAGGATTACTGAGATGCTTGGCATCTTCAGCCCCTTATCACCGGGTTGTTTATCATTTTCCTGGTCAAGCCAGTACTTGTAGAACTCGTATATGAAGCTGTCCGGACCAGGGGCCTTTCCAGCTTTGCTCATCCTGATGGATGTTATGATTTTGTCTCTGTCTAAGTCATTTTTGAGAATTGCAGATTGTTGTGGAAGGAATTGTTTCCTTCTCACATGTTGCTCCATTTTGTTGATGGCTGAGTGCCTTTCATCATTCATTTCAGGAGACGTTTGGAGGTGTGTGTGGAATCCTCTCGCAATGTCAAGCATCCTGTCAGTGTCTCTCTTGAGGATGTTTTCAGGGCTTTTTAGGGCAGCAATTGCAGCCTGTTGCCCTCTTGCTTTCCTGATGGAGAACCAGTATTTGTTTACTGCGTCTCCCTGGAGTTTGAATCTTGCTGCTGAGGTATCAGCAGCCGTGTTTAACTTTGTCTTCTGGATTTCACCTATCCTGTCATCAAGGGCTTCTGCTTGCTTTTGTGCTTGCATGTTGTCTAGGAAGTCAGGGGTGTTCTTGGCTTTTGCCCTGGCTTTCTTGAGTTGGTTGAGCTTTTTATTTCTCTCAACCCATCTCATTTGCTGTCTTCCTTTGAAGATGGCTTGTATTTTCAGTTTGGTTTGTAACCATACCTTCATTGGGTCTTTCTTCCTCATGCATTTCTCCAGTCTGAGGAGGCATTCCTGAGTTTCATTGATGATTACCTCATCTTGGAGGTCTTCAATGTTCATCTGCCAAGAGCCAGGGCCTGTCTCTGGGGCATTATCATTGAGGATTTCGACTGTGGCACAGTCATGGTCACTTAGGTTTATTGAGCTTATGTGGTCCCATTTGTTTGCTCTCTTGAGGATTCTTTGGGAAACTAGAATCCTGTCGAGTCTCAAACATGATCTGGAGCCGTCATTGTTCAGGTTCAGGGCAGACCATGTGAAGGAGTGGGTTGCCTGGTTGGCTAGCCTCCATCCATCTTCAAGGTGGAGAACTTGTCTAACGTCCCTTAGGGCCTCTTTCGTGGCCAAGGGAGGCTGGCCCCTTTTGGGCTGCCTATCTATGGGTGACTCTATGTGATTAAAATCACCCAAGATGATGTCAGGAGCACAGGTGTCTGAACATAGTTCTGTGAAGAACTTGACAGCCTCATGGGTGTTGTTAGGGGCATACATGTTGATTAAGGTGATGGGCTGTTCGTTTCACCACCAGAATGAGAGCTTTTGCACTCATCCTGCATGGAGAATAACATGGGAGAAGGCTGTGCAGTCTCCTCCTGTGAGGTGCTTCTCAATGAGGAGCATCGTGCCTGCCGAGTGGCAGCCACCAGGATTGGTGAAAGCAAATATCTCTTGATATAGGTCTTCCACACCCTCCACAGCTTCAGATGACTCATGAGTCTCCTGAAGTGCTAGCACATTCCACTTGTTCACTCTCATGAGACAAATAGCATTGTGTATCTTGTTTTGACTTCCAGAGGAGCCACTATTGTGGACTCCTTGGATGTTGAGTGTGGCCACTCAGAGCATGCCATAATGGCATGCTCTTTGTGGCTCACATGCACCAGTGTTTCTTGATGAAGCAGCACCACCTGGTACCCTTGCAGGCCTCTGGGTGGCATTCGTTGCTGGCTGGGCACCAGGAGCTGTTCATCCTCCTTGTGTAGCTGACTGAGACTACAGGAGTGATGCAGCAGTGGGTCCTCTGGGTTGTTGTGTATTTGTCTGCATTGGATAAATTTGTTAGTGGGGAAGTTTCTTGTGTAGATTGCTTCTGTGACCTATCACAAGGGGAATTCTTCCATCCAGGCCACAACTGTTTCTTGTGTGATTTCCTCAGGGTGCACTTAACTTCTCATACTTGTTTCAAGATGTGAGGAGGGGGATGCATAGCTATTCTTTGAGATGGTACTTAGAAAAGTACAAGATATGATAGCTATTACAGATTCATTTGCCCAGTCCTCTAATGGTTGGGTGAGGGGCTCCTTGGGTTGTCTTGCCTGTCTTCTTTGGTTTAATGACCTCCTTCATCTTCCATGAGACTACCTTTACCCAGGTAATCTCTCTCAGACCCTTCAGTTGTTTGGGGATCACCATGACTCCCAGAACGCTCCACCAGTTGCAGTGTTCCTTCTGGTGGGAGAAGGAGCAACACAAGATACAGAATGGTGGTTCACTACAGATCACTGATCTGTGCAATGGATAACCCCCCAGCTGCATTGGGACCTTCCACTCCTTCAGAGATTCTTTGTTCAGGACAAACAATAGCCTCCAGTTGCCTGTCCTGACCTGCTGAAGGTCGACAATGATGCGAGGAGTTATGCCTGGGGCAACCAAAGGGTTGACCCAGTCAAGATGGGCAATGCAGAGGGAGGAGGGCTCTCCTTCCTTGTTTAGTTTGATGATATCCTTGAGGGAATTGGCAATTCCTTTGATGAGTTCAGATAGGACAGTCAGGCTGTTTGTAATGTCCAAGATGATCCTTTGTCCCCAGGATTTGGGGCCCTGGAGGAAGAAGATGCAATTGATGCCCTTCTTGTGGAAGGTGAAGATGGTGTGCTCAGTGGTGAGGAGGTCCTTGGCCTCTTGGGAGCAGAAGAGGCATATGGTGCTGACAGATGAGCTGTTGGGGTGTTTGAAGACTTGGCCTTGATGTGCTTGCCCACTGACTGGGGGAGGTTCTTGGTGAGGATCCAGTATCTGATTGCTGATAGGAGCATCTCAGTGTTGGCATCATCTGGGTGTTGGCAGTTGTAAACTGTAGCCCACATCCAGGTGAGGCCTGAGTTGAGCGTGATGTGGAAGTCATGGAGGGCAAGGGGGCGATCCTTGAGCTTCTCTAAATACTTAGAGGAGGGATTGTACCTGTAGTCCTCACCTGGCAGGCATGTGAGTGAGGGCTTCTTCTTCCCATTCCAGAGACAAGAGGCATACCTGTCAACCTCATCTGACATGATGGGTTTGATGTACCATATGGATTGCTTGACCACTTGCATGGTCAGCAGTCTGAACTCCCTCAGGATGTCCTGGTCAGCTTCTTTCTTGGTGGCATGCTCAAGCTTCTTTTCCTCAACCAGTTTCTCATAGTCCTCAGCAGACAAGGTGGATTTGGTGGTGCTTTTGCCTGTCTTCCTAGACTTGGTGTTGGTGCTGGCCTTGAAGCTGGGGGAATCAGCTGCTACCAGGAAGGATCTCTTCTCCTTGTGGGGGAGAGGAATCAGGTCTAGAGTGATGTCATGGGCACCATCTCTTGCTGAGCCAAGGCGAGTGTTGGGGAGCTGGGATCTGGATGGTCTTAGAGAGCCATCCTGAGGTTGCATATCGTGGTCCGAGTCCAGGTGGCTTGCCCCACTAGGTTCTGGCTGTGTGAAAACATCTACTGTCCTGAGGGGGGCAGGGGCAGTACAGGTAGGAGGGGCAGGATTGCCTGTGCCTGCTGGGGTCATCAGAGGGGGGCACAAGGCCTGCCCTGTAGGAATGGTAGCAGAGAGGAGATCTCTGGTTGGGACAGCAGCATGAACATGGGGGTTTGGTTGTTGCCAGGCAGACATGGTGAGAGGTCTGGGAGGGGGATTCGACTGAAATGATTGTCTGTTCCTCAAGGTCTGGTTTGCTTATTTTATAGGCATGGCAGAGTTATGTTCCTAGTATTCGTGAGAGAGTACAGGGAGGTCCTTGTGGCATTTCCAAACAGGGAGGAGTGTGGAAAGGGCTGGGGTGTGGGGGAGCTCTTGTGTGAGAGAGTTCAACTGCTGGGGTGACATGTCACCCTCCACAGTGGCTGCAGGTGGTTACAGTTGGGACTGGTGTCCCCAAGGCAGGTGGTGATGACTGGCTTATTATAGGCATTGTGCAGACTGTTCAGACATGTTTGCATTGCATGTATAGGCTTCATTATGTATATAGGCTGGCATCATTACCTCGTGGATGGGCTGCAGGTGGTTTGGCTCAGGACTGATGTCCCTGAGACTGGCAAAGCCAGCTCGTTGCAGGTCGTCAGATAGAGCTAGGCTCCATCTGCTCCGACCGCAAGACTCTTGATAGAGTCAGAGATCGGCCTCACTCGACAGGCTGGTAGAGGGGGTGCCCCTAAGCAGCCCCCTCATCCTCTCAAGTTCGTTCTTTCTCTCAGTGGGCAAGCCCACTCCATGCGTCTGATACTTAGCTCTGCTGGCCACATTGGACCACCAGGTTCCACCCCATCACTGTGGTGAAGCGTACCAGTCCGTCTTTGGCGGGGAGCGAGTTAATTTGTGTCTGTATAGCCTCATAACATGGCTTATAATATATCCCTCAGACTGCCCATTTACTATCTGGCCGGCCCTTGTATGTACCTCACCGCAGAAAACATACAGGACCTCACTAACACGACTGGTTTTTTGTCCTCCAGTTTACCGACCTGGTTAGTTGCGCTCATCATCCCCTTTATAACTATTCCTGACAAAATATATAACATTCCATCTTTAAAGAACATTGGCACTGCTACACCTAGTCAGCCGACGGGATGGGAACAGGCATCCTCCACCACTGTTAGCTTTGCTGTCCCAGATAATTGGACCGCCGGCCGCATCTGGGTGAGCATTCCTTACTCCGCACTGAGATCTCCAACAATATCGCTCATCACGATCAATCGACATAGGGGCGTCGTGACTGTGACTTCTCAACCAACCCCGGACCGAATAGCTGCATTGACGGAGGATGCAACGGAGGACTGCTTTGCGACCCAAACACTGGTACCGGTGTCCCACCCGCGTGAGTAATATCGCCTCGCAACCCACTGAGATCTTAACAAGACGCCAATCTTTTCTCTCGTAGGACCCTCGCCGAGTTCACTCTTAGCGCCAGCAGCGGTCTCAACTATTACGACGTCTCACTCGTCGACGGCTATAACCTCCCTATTAGTATTACCAACACTGCCGGTTGTAGTACTGCGAGCTGCCCCGTCGATCTTGGGCCCAACTGTCCCTCTGCTCTGCAAGGACCCTTCGACTCAACTGGCTTCGCTGTCGGATGCAAGAGCGATTGTCTCGTCAACGCCAATCCCAGCAACTCACTTTCCTGCTGCAGCGGCTCGCATAGCACCCCTGCCACGTGTCCTCCCAGTGGAGTCCCTAACTATAGCTACTTCAAGGACAATTGTCCTGATTCGTATGTCTACGCGTATGATGAGAGCTCTGGAACTGCACTCTGGACTTGCGCATCATCTAGCGAGGCTGATTGTAAGTACTGAAGCTCGATATCTGAGCCATTGATTGTTGCTCATTGCGTTGCCAATCTTTCCAGATACCATCACGTTCTGTCCTTAAGTAACACCTAGTTATCGGATATTGCGTATGCTCGTCGATTTGTTCCTTCAATATGTTAACTGCTTTTCCCACTCTCTCGTTACCACAAAGCGAGCGAAATCAACCCATGCTAAAGACTTGCTAAATCCTGGCGTTGTGAGGCGAATGTCATGTTTGATTAGCAGAGGTACACATTTGATAATCGCACTTACAAGGTAAAGAAAACCCTAGTGCTCCCCCAGTAAGGGGCGTTTGTGAACATGATCTGTCATACCACGAAGCTGATGACTTAGCTTCAAGTCAGATGAATGTACCGACGATCCTATAGCCTTAAATCTACCAGGGAGCTTACTTACTCATGGGCTTGACTGTACAAAGCAAGATTCAGGGTCCATCTCGCCCTGACTAAATTCCATGGCCGCATTTCCGTCCCCTTTTGATTTTTGTCACCAGACCTTTAAAGGAGCCTCGAAAGATATCGATGCTGATTGTCTTCGAATAACTGGCACGTGCACAGTGACGGCTAGTTCTCATGGAAGACAAGTTCTCCCATGATCGTCTCACCATGTAAGTACTATACCTCTTGCTTGTCCCTTTTACCTCAAACTCTAGCTCTAGTCATTGGTGAGTCTTTCCCTGTTTATATGGATGTATAATCATGTTGGAACTCATAATACTTCGCAAAGATGTCTGATCGACGTTCTGCCTTTGCCGATCAAAGTTGCCACAAGGCACTTCTCAGCACCGACATCCTTTCCCAGATATTCGAGTATGACACTGTGCCGTTGGATTCTGCAAGTCGGACATGTCTCTGCTGGAGAGAGCCTGCTCTCGATGCGATGTGGAGGCGCGCAGACCTTCCAAATCTTCTACAGATTGTATCCCCTTAGCCACAACACGCGGGCTTTGTAGGAGGTGAAGGTGGCTCTGAATGGGTATGTGTGAATGTTCATCTTGATCTAGATATGTTATTGACTACCTCATCCTGTGCCAGCCTTTAACACAGGATCCCACTCCCGATGACTGGGAGCGCTTTCATAACATCGCTCGTCGGGTTCGATACCTCGAAACAGGCGGACATTCCATCAGCTATAACCTCGCAGCCAAGATACTCTTCACCAACCCACGGCCCCTTCCAGTCGGAAATCTGGACCTAAATCGATGTAGTTATGCTCTTCGACAGTAACAAAGTCTTCGGCCGCGCGCAGGCATATGCAGATGTGGGGCAACATTGGATAGGTGGTTGAAGAGATGTGTAGCATATTATTGAAAGTACATGTTTCTAGGAAATAGATAGATATCAGAAGAAAGAAGCCCGAGCATCAGAGGTAACTCACTGTGCCGTACCAGGATGCAGAGGCTTGAATCTCTCTTTGTAGATGCTCACCTGGGCCTCTGTGGCCTCCGACAATATCTGTGATGCAGTATCCGAGAAATCGCCGATTGCATCGTCAGGATCGTAGCGATGCTTTGCTCGAGCGCAAACTGCGTTGGCGTAGTATATGGGCGCTACCATAGAGATCGACTGCGTCGCCCGGGCATAAATGTGGCAAAGAGAGAAGGACAGTTCTTGAAGACTACGAGGGAATCAGGCGTCAAGCATGTGTGGCCGAAACAGAGCGTCACCTACTCATCGGCTGTGAAGTTGTTCTCATCTGCGATGCACCTGTAGTGTGCACTGCAGAGCGAGGTAAACCTTTGTCTCCCCGTTCAGAGCAGGGCTACTTACGACCGGCTAGTACCAAGTAACCTGACATCCATAAACAACAGTTAAAACGCGCATTCCCCCGTGTACAATTGGATGACATACCCGCCATGTGATTGAAGAAAGAAATCAAATTCCACGCTGTTGGTAATTTCACGATCGACTACCAGCCCAGCGGGTGCGTTGCCACTCCGGTCCGCATCCTTCGCGTTGGCAGGAAAAAATCTAGGTGCAATTATCAGCGAATATATCGAATGGCCCAGTCGCTGCCTTGCCTGTTACGATGACGCTGTTATGTGAGAGTGACAAAGTCATGAGGCTCAAACATGGTGTTTGAAGAAGACCAGAAAAGGATAAACAAACCTTGCTAACTACGACCACGGTCAATTTGGGTGGTGGTATCTTGGCTCGAACACATGCAGCTAGAGAAAGCATCAGCTAGATCATGACAGGTGAGCTCACTGCCAACCTCTAATTCTTGGCGCTTCGATACGGACTACTTGCTCGAACTGGCCTGCAAGCCAGCACATGAACCAAATACCTCTACAATGTTACCAAGCGATGTCGTACCTTCTGAGACACCGCTCCGATAAAAAATGATGCAGCGTGGAGCCAAGATCTTCTTCTTCTCTACGTCTCGTTGATATGCCATGTATTTCATTACGATATCCTATTTAGCTGGGAGCTCAGCTACTGGGAGTGATTCGAATGACGACAGAGCTCACATAGACCATATCCTCCAGGTCCTCGACAATCTCCTGGCCCGCCTTCTGAACCCGGCTGGCGGCTACAAAGCGGGAAGTGGTCGAGTCAATATTGCCTACGACAGCTGTGTAGGAAGGACGGCTTTTATAGCCTGCGCCTGGCGCTGGGTGCATCACGTTGCATCCAAGGATCAGTGTAGGATTGGTCGGATCGGTCAGAGACTGAACTAAGAACGCTTTGGGGACCGCGTTGATCCCACCAAGCTTCACATTGATCCTGTACCACCGATTTAAGGACTCAATACCAACTACTCCGAGAGTATGCTTACTTCAAGCACACATTCGCCCAATATTGCATATTTGCTCTTTGGCACTTAGACGCCTGTAGCAGCGTGAGCAAGGAAGGAACTTCCACCTATCATGAAATATATACCTTGAGGCATTGTGTTGCAACCCCGATGATAATATCTCCAGCACTACAGCCACAGAGAGGCAATAAGCGATCTGACTGCATAAAAAGCGATGCTAGAGCGTACTTCTTGATTCTGTAGTATATGTCTTCGTTCCCTCGATCGGGCAAGACGACCACAACGAGGTTGGGCATGAAGCCGACCTCCTTTTTGTGTAGATAGCCAGCTTCTCTCAGATGCTAAGCATAGACGACTATGTCATATCTGAAACACCAAGCAGATGAAACAAATGATCTTACATTATGGTATGCGATACCTATGGGGTCCTTCTGCAGGACGGGGGCTTGTTGAGTCATGCCTGTGATTCCGACGGACCGACAGGCCGCCTCCAATGCCTCAATCATGCTGTGCTGGCTCTGCCCATTAAATAGGCTGTCGTAATTGATAATAACACAGCCGTTTATTCGGGCCGGTTTCCATAATTTCTTGTCGCGCATATTCCATTGACCATTTTCGGGTCGGATCTCGGACCCGGCATACTGAAGGACCGGGGTTGGGAGCACTCGTCCTTGAATGAGCATTGGGGTCGGATTGACGTTGATGCCGAAGTCTCTCAGGTACGTGCTGTTGCCATATTGGAGAACCTGGAAGCGTCAATGATAGAATTATATATCATAGCCAAGCTACCGACTCCTCGGATATTTACTTACCTGAAGCCCGTTCATGATGGATCTCAACCTCTCCTCTGGGCGATTAGTCAAGAAATCCAGCACACCCTTGACCAGGTCAGACGGCACTTGCTTCTTCATCGGTTGGCCCTCGACGACCTCGCATAGCTCCATTGGAACGTAGGCTTTGGAAGAAAGCTGCTCGCCCGTCAGATACCAGCCGTTGATGAATGCCAATAATCCAGACATACCTTAACAGAGAGAACCTTGGGATGCGTCAAGGCCCTTCCGTTTGCCATGGAGAAGAATGCCTATAAACGCTAGACTCAGATCTCTGAGCACAGAGAGTAAGCTCTCAGTGATAAAACTCACAGCGATCGTTGTGATGTTGCCATCTGCTTGGGGAAACATATGGTCATCGGCGCCGTCCTTGCTAAGGTCCTTGATAGGCCTTATCTTCGGACCCTCTCCTTTTTTCTGAGTCTTGACTTTCAAGTTTCGGATGAATTTGATCAGATCATTGCGCTTTCTTTTGTCCATGGGCCCCGTAAGATGCGGTTCTGGATTTCCAAACACGCCGAGGAACTCCAAACAAAGCCCTATGAGAGGTCCACCTTTGTAAAAGGTTCCAGTTGATACGTCGAGGTTAACGACCAATCGCCCAGTGGATGGTCGAACAGATCTGATGCATACGTATCAGAAGACGAGACAGATCGGACTTTTTGCGCCCACTTACTGCAGGTAGCCCCTCCATAGCATAATACCTGTGATTCAGAGTAGAAGGGAGAGGAGTGTGAAGGTAAGTGGTGTAGATATGTAGTACCCAATGAGTGGAAGTATCAGATAAGTCGCATACCTCGACCCAGAGCCCTTTGCCCCTCTGGGGTAAAAAATGAGCGTGCGTTGAATGGATTATTTCTATTTCGACTCATATTAATGTGAATATGCATGTCCCAAATCACAGGACGCACTGAATAGGGTCCATCCTCACGGCAACGTTGCAGGCGTTGATAACCGTTAAAACGCTTTTATCAAGACATTGTTGGCCCCGAATATACCTCTGGAGAGCCCTGCTTCCATGGAGAGAATCAGAGAGGGAAGTAACCTGCGAAAACGAAAGAGGAGCGCGCACTCGGGGTTGATGGTCGCTACCTTCTTGAGGCGTACCTTAAAATCACCACGGTCCGGCACTTCTACCTGGAACTTCGATCTTGGGTTAGTGTGGATAGACCAGAAAAAACCCAAGGAAATGGCAAACCTCTTGGTGGCCATCTTCGAACGGATACTCCCTACGCGAGTAAAATATTGCTCGCCCGTCGTAGACGCCCTTGGGCCTGAATACTTGATTCACCTCTTGCATAGATCGCACGATCTTCATTGTGAGATCTGCTGGGTAGACCTTGTCGGCGGGAAGAATCACTAGATATATATTGTTAGCCCAAGTATTTAATATTAAAAGTACACGTTTACTCTAACCGACTATTTGGGTGCAATGACAGTGGATATAGCTCGTCAGAGTCGTACATATACGTAGCAGATAGCTTCACTTGCCGTCATATTGATAGATATTTGACTTGGGTGTTTCCGCTGCGAAATTATTCGTGTATATGGCGACGGGCACACCTACGCTCCCGAAATGAGGTCGTTTCACACCTATGTGAACATCGCACAGCCTTATATGAGGATATATGCTAGTAAGCCATCAAATTAAACTGACCGATTGCTCTCACTAAGTTGGAGATACCCGTGTTGTTGGAAGGGTATGTTGGGGGCGGGACAAAGCTTCCGTCTCCGATGGGCGGTGATGCCACTCCGTGGAATCCTCCGCCGCGACCTCTGTCCCTTCCAGGGCCATTGAAATTGCCTCTCCCTCTGGAAGCGTTGCCACTACGGCCTACATTGCTTGGAACTGCGTTGGTAGTTCCGACACCGATGTCATGGGGGTTTTTCTTCCCTGAAATAAAAGATTTGGGTGTAAAACGGGGTTCGGCGGTGGGCAAACCAGAGGCGCCCGTTTTGGCTCCCACAGATACGGGCATTTCGCCACTTTTTTCGCTAGCATCTTGTTTATTTATGACAGAAACGCGGCGCGATTCGATCGACGGAGGGGGCGTGGGTGAAATGGGCGTTGGGATGTGAGATGAGACTCCTGCCTCAGCTGTTGACCGCGATTTTGAGCTTTGTAGAGCTCTATGAGCTGCCATCGGTTCGTTGGATGGCTGAACTTTGAATGCCGATCCACACCGGGACTGGTGGTCTCCTTCCTCCCAGTCCCTAGAAAA
>WSUE01000046.1:0-19798 GCA_019633535.1 Tulasnella sp. JGI-2019a
ACTTAGATCTCCTAAGAGAAGTTTCCTTCAATGGTTTGGCAATCCCTTAATATTGGTTTCTCAGACTCCTTGGGCTCTGTAAAGGCTGTCCTCAACCAACACTAACTTCCTATCCAATTAGCAGCTCCTATCGCTGTGTGGTGAATGATCGCTGAGTGGTTAAACTCTTAGGGGGTGCTTCTTGATGTGTGGGAACTGGGTTTCACCTGGACACTTGCTTCTTGGCACACACATAGAACTTGAACATTACCCCAGTTAACAGTGACTTCCTCTCCATGTGCATAGATATTTGGGCATGTTGAAATGTTGGCTTTTCAAGGTGTGTGGGTAGAATGAACAAACATAACAAATGTTGACTTGGGGACTTGGCACGTTTTGCAAGGTTGAATGTAAACCAGTGGGCACTTGCTTGGTGTGAAGTTGCATATGGCAAATATAGGCAATGAGGGCAAATACAATATGACATTTACCCTGCCATCATGCTGCTGCAAATTATGACAAAGTAGGAGAAAGTAGATTGCTAAACATAGAAGAGAAGGCAAAAGGAAGGGGTACTGCTTGGGTGCACAAAGTGTGCAATTCTTAAGCTGGGGTTTTGTGAGAGAATCTACACTTGTGTCACTGGACCTAGAATGTCTTGCAAAAACACAATTTAAAATTGAGTGCCATGCTGTACCTGATGTTGGAGTCATACAAGTGGATGGTAGGTGCAAATGGAGGATGGACAGGAAATAGAATAGTGGCTGTGCATGCCATGATGCCACCTGTGAGAGTCATGCTGCAGGTTAATATCAGAAAAAAATGTTGCTGTGCCTGACACATTTCACTGGTGGTAGTGACCTTGGCAAGCAAGGTGATCACTTCAGGACTTCACATCTGCCTCATTCCCGAAACCCTATAAATTCAATTGATACCAAGGGCCCCTCGACCCTACCAAAGGATCAGACGACCAGTGTCTTGCCGATACGCTATGGAGCCTTCGCCTTGCGAGCGTTCCACCTTTACGAGTCATTTAACACCATATTCAGACCCTAGACAGAACGGATAAAACATCATCCGACCTTAAAGCGAGCCACTCAGTCGACGCGTTTAGCTAAAAGTGCACCTCGGGTTTCACTGGGCGGTGACTAGCTCTCAGAAGTGGTAAGACTTTGAATATATATGTGATATATACTATCGGTAAACGCGTCCTCTATTCGTATACCTTCAGCGACGCAATGTCCCACTTGTTGGTAAGGAAAGTCAATTAGAGCTAGTGATGGATCCAAGAGCTGTGCGACTCACGTATGCGTTCTGGAAGGCAGATGGTGTGGTGTTTACGTAGGCTATCGCAAGTGGTCAGCCCAGGCCAAGGTGAGATAACAAGGGGTCAAACGCACCATTGCATGTGCTCGGGCAAGTTGAAGGGTAGACTGCTCCAGCCCAGTCCCCGCAGAAGGTCAAGTTGATGATGATGTTGTGGGGACCAAAGTGGGAGAAGGCACAATTGGTTGCGACAAAGTCCGCGGTAGGCGTTCCCCAGTTGGCAGGGTTGACAGTGGTAGCACCAGAAGTAATATCTGTCGGGATACTTGCTTCGTTCTTGGCCCAGAACCAGATCTTTATATGTCACCAGGGTCAGAGGTGAATAAAATAAACCAAAACATCGTCACAGAGATGAGTACTGACCTTGATATACGTTGAAGTGCGCTCCATGGCATAGTAGCCTCCACCTGAAGCGGGACCCAATCGATAAGGATTCGACATTTAGGAAAGATGATAATCGATGGCGTACCGGCAGAGTTCAAGCCAGGCCCATACGAGTTAGCCTTAGTAGTCTGGACGCCACATCCAGAGTTACCATTGTCGGCGGTGTTGCAGTCGGTGGTGACCAACGTTCTAGAACGTAGGACAACAATGTCAAACAGGAAGCATGGTTTAACGGACTAGAAAATGATACATACCCTGTCTGGGTCATTGTGCTTGCAGCCATGGTACATCCAGCCGTCGTATGAAGGGTAGACTGATTAGGCGACACATCGTTTACGCCTTCAATAATATCGATTTCGCCGTTGGTCGGCCAGTTCGACTCCAGGGTGGACCAAAACGCGGGCCACGTCCCGCATCCGACAGGCATGTGCCTAAGGTTCAAGACGGTGACGGCGGTGGTGTACTCCTTGTTGGATCGGATGCGCACGCTGTTGCGACCGGCTGTGGTAGGGAAGTTGGTAACTGTCTTATAGTCTGCGCGCATGATGAAAGTGTCGGAGGATGTGTATGTCAGGTTCTGCGCAATGGCGGTGGCTTGGTCGACATAATTGACTGCCCCATGAGTCTTTCGTAAGGGACAAAGTGTGAAGTAAGCCTACTCTGCAAGATGAAGGAGGGTGAATGCGACACCTACAGGGTCAGCGATGGCCTCCCAGTTGAACCCTGTCAAGAAGGTAGGGCCGATGAAAGAGTCCGCGATGGTGTAGGTAGTCGCAGCTACGGTTGAAGCGAGAGCACCGAGGAAGAGACCTGACTTGAACATGGTGATTGTCGTTGAAGGGAGTATTGACAGGAGGTTGGAAGTCAATGAGGCTCAGAGTTATGGTCATCTCTTTAGTATTTATATTGGAGCTATGTCTGCCATCTCGCGACACCAATGACAGGTTCTGGCAAAAGCTGATGAGAAGAAACAAGCAACCCCACATCCATAGCAAAAATTGATTAACCGCCGCTCGCCTAGGCGCAACAAAAAAGGAATCACCGACGGAGAAGATTGATTCGCGAAGTCGTATTGTCGATGAAGGGATTTCACCGACGTGGCGACTGCGGATGGCCGCATCAGAACTGGTCGGATCAGGCGCAGAAAGCCTCGGGATGCCAAATATAGCCACCGCGAGGGAAAACGGGAGATACATTATTGCCATCTCTAGAGCACCTGTCAAGTACCTGTATTCTAGTTCGGGAGGTCGGCAAGACGAAGGAACTCGAAGGCATATGGGCGGATGTCCCCATGGAACAAGATGATAGCCGTTGTCCAATTGAGGTATCATGCAGCTAGTCGGTATTCGAGTTGGAGAACAAGAAGATGAGGATTTCTGCGGCCGTTTTTGGCATCAACGCCCATATGGTGATGACAGAGAAAACTGTGTAAACCATGCTTCCAAACTTTGAAGTGTCCTCAATCTGCAACCATCCCCAGGCAGATGTGCAAGGTCATAGGTTCCACACTGAGCCGAGAGCGCGATTTCATCCGTGGGAGAGGCGTCACGTCGGTATTTTTAGGCTGGTACCTCAGCTCGTCTCCCACCCTCAACCAAGGCCCGGACTTTGATCGCTAGCGCTTCGAACTATTTTCGGGATGTCGCATGGCCGCCTAAACTTGCAGCCGGGATCATCGGAGTCACTCGCCACGGCGAGCTGTCAGATGCGCCAAACGGGCTTCTACTCACATTGTGGTAATGTCCTCAGAGTTGAGGTCGCTCCGGTCGACTAATAGAAACCTCAGTTCGATAAACAATCAGGCAGAACAGTAGAACCATATGTTTCTACACCTTCAAGCAATGTCACCCGGTCAATACTGTCGTCCTAGTCTGGTGAAATGAAACTCCTGTTTATCGATGACAAGAGGTGAATGAGAATGTGGACAATACAATGGAAGAGTAGATAATTCTCACGATATCAAGATGTCAACTACCGCCTTGTTCTGCTCCCAGCAACACAAGCATTGTGCCTAATTAGGGATCGATGTACCCTGTGGTATCCACTTCTTGTAGTCATCACCTTTGTGCAGCGACTATATAGTGACGGGCTGCCGAATGTCACCCACTCAACACAAACTGCCACCACTCTTCACCACATTCATTCATTCTTGACACAGACTTGACACATTCTTTATAGTCATGTTCACCTCTCTTTCTACCTCCCCCAGTGACACACTCCCCGCCTATCAACCTCTGGACTCATTCCCCCCACGCGACTCTCACTTGGAATCATCGTCGTCACCTAACGCCACCGTGATCGCAAGGCGGGAACTCGGGATCGCCTCCCCTCCAACATACGACGAAACAGACGCCCCCGCTCCAGCCTACGAAGATGTGCAAGAGCCACCAACGGCGGCCAGATTGCTCTTCCGGTGTGGCTTTTGTGAGTCCCGGGATTACAATCTTGATTGGCCCCCTAACACACACCCGCTTAAATCTTACTTCTTTGTACCTTTAGACTTCCCTTTCTTCTGGATTATTGGGGTTATCATCCTCGTTTCAGATCTGAAGCCCATCCCCGAACACGAATGTGGCAAAACCGCTGCTGAACAGGCGGAAATTGCCATCATTCGCCGAGTCGAGCTCCGTTGGGCAAGGAAATGCGCTTTCGCTCTTATTCTATTCATCCTCATCATCGGTCTGCTTCTCATCGGATTATGCTTGGGCAGAGTGGGCATTTTTCAACATTAGTGGCGTCAACAGGAGGTTGCTTTGATCCCATCACCTGTCGCGAGTCTCCACCGTCATCTTCAAATAGGTCTCTAGATCTACTTCTTATCGCTCGTTCGTTCTCTTTACCGCAATGTATTATCAATTTCGTATCAAGATTATGTCTAAATTGTATAGAGAAAGGGCCCTTTGACTGTGTCGTGCAATAGTCATCACGCTTCGCGTCCCTGAGGCTCAAAGCCGAGAAGACATGGCTTAGGTTTTGCATTTCGGTCTGGCTACATTATCGTACTCTGGCATGTGGGGGTAGGAAGCACCGCGTGCAAGGGACGTACACCAAAGGAATGAAGGGAAAACAGGAGCAGGAGGGGAAAAGCAGTCAACGAAACAGCGCAATGCATGAAATATAAGAGCAAGGGTTGATAAGTGGGCGAGTTGCGGTTGTAAGCAATAGTAACTAATGATGGTGCTGAGGGTACTGGCCATGGTTGGGTCCGATGGAGAAGGGCTTGATGATGCCAAACTGTTGCTGAAAGAGTGCAAGAGAGGTCATTGAGACCGGCGGGAGGATATTTCCATTAAGAAGCGAAGCGGGATATTCGGTGAATGCAGAATTGAGAATTGACAGGAAGGGATGACAAGGTACAATGGCCGGGGCCCGGCCCGCTCACGCTTCCATCTCGGTAAAATTTTCGCCCTCATAAACCCATCAATCTCGTCTCGCTCAATAACAAGGCCAAATCCCCTCAATCCTTGAGCCTGCTCCAGGACGATGAATCCGTCCGCTAAGTCCTTCACGCCAAAGACGAGTCGAGTGGTGAGCGGGGTCTGCCTGTCCCTTTCCTTTACCTTTGGCAAGACAAGCGCTGGTTTTATCCTTGTTCTTCGCTTTCGCCAATACAGAAACGAACCGTCATAGCTCACCAGGACTCAAGCGCCATTGTCGTCGCATTAACAGTCGCGGTCGCCTTGATCAGTATAGCCTTCTTCGATGACTCTACTACTATCGCCTTCTTCACCTTCCAACTCACCGTCGCCATGAAAAACTTTCTTTGTTCCAGAAGCGGCGATGACAGCTGTGCCCATGTCTATGAGATCGCCTACCTCCTCCTCTTCGTCGACCTGCTCGATGTTCGGACTACGAATATTCGAACCTTCTAATCTAGGACGTCCCTCTGCACTCCCGCCCAACTACGTTCACTTCGCCGCTTCTTTCAATACGTGGAGCTTACATGCTTCTACATCTATCGACAGTTCTCTTTCTGGCATATCAGCTTAAAATCACACCTACTTTGCACACGTCTACCTCTACCACAATTAGCTTGTATGACTTATAGGGTCAATTTACCTTCAACACCGAATGATCCGCGATATCGACTACCGATAGCAGCGTCCCGGGGAATCTGCCTTGTCAATGTCATGGTCTAAACCAAGGACCCCAATAGAACATAAGAAGAATGAAAGGCAAATATATGTAGTAAGTGAACTCGCTATCAGATACTGTGTTTGCATGTGTTGTTTGTACATGTTCTTCAAATCTATCAGCGACGTGGTCTCATCAGTGATGCAGTCCCGCTTAAGCGGGCACGTTTCGAGGCTACGAGAAGACCAAGAACGGAGCTCAGAACGTCGCCCCTTGGGAAGAAATAGTGCGCTCGCGTACTTACGAGGCCGCCAGACGGATAAAATATCCGACTACCCCCAGCTTTGAATTCTAATTCTCCCGAAATTACACTTGCCATCACAGATTTTCTCTCTGAAGCTGAGATGCTTCTCAATTTGGTGATTTTCAATGCGAAAGTTTCGGCCACAGGAGTAATTTCGCAAAGGTAATTACTGTCTTTCGAGCGATGAGTGGTTCGATCTCCACCATGAACCTTCTCGTGAAACCTTCAACCACTGGTATAAGTAGGGGATGAAGTCCTATGCCAATATACTCGTCGAACACCGAAAAAATGCTCTGTTCGGTTTCTGCACTCGTTTTGGTCTTCACTTCCCTCGTAACCGCCCATCCAGCAGCGGATGCAAAACCTTCTGGGTCGGTCACAATCAATCACGACGATCCTCTGATCTTCTATCACGGCCGATGGACAAATGAGCCGAGCAGCTGGTGGTAAGTGCGGACCTCGTAGGTCGCCGACAGTTTGGCTGACAGAAGTTACCTCCCAATTTCCCTAGGGATGGTACAGGAATAAAGCTCTACGTCCAGGGCCTCACAAGCTTAACGCTGAACGTTGGCGAAGCCACAAGCGCCCCTGTCGCTCCGATTGGTCTTTCCATCGACTACTCCCCATATGTCAGCCTAAACATCAGTACTGGCGTCAACGTTTTACCGATTCCAGCCGCGACGACAAGTAACGGTGGCAAGAAAACATCTGTAGTCAGGATCTTAGCCGAAGATGGATCCAATAACCGGATTCAAATCGACAGCTTAGTCCTGAATGCTGTGAGTGACGCATGGCAGCCTGAAGGACATCGTTACTAATTGATTATTTGCATATTCAGGGCGCAAAGCTCCTGCCGTATGAGCCATCTAAGTTGCACTTCCAATTTATAGGAGACTCGTTGACAGCTGTATGTTCAGAGTGCCTGTAGTTTCCCTCTGATTACAATACTCATCTTTTCTGTAATAGGGCTATATGGATCCGCACGGTTTGTTATCTTGAAGAGATGCTTGTTCTGTGTTAATTTAAGCAATTTTCTGGCTCACAGGTGTCGTTGACAGTTGGGCCGTCCTCATTGGGGAATCCTTCAAGGCGGAGTACAACATCAACGCCATGTCAGGCATCTGTTTGACAGTTCGTTCTTCAAACATGAGATTCGTGTTTTACCTTTATCTGACTTGCTTTGACTCTAGGATCAGCCTTGTTTCGGCAATGCACGCGGGCTTTCATTTCAATACTTCAGAGTTAGTCAACGTCACAATTTATCATCGGTGGCTCTCTCGCTAACGACATTTAAATACGGCTGCAGACTGAAGATACCGAATATTACTATACGACGGACCATAACTACACCACCCCTTGGAACTTCAAGAAAGATTTAACACCAACTCACATCTGGATCACAATTGGGTCAGTTAGGGCAGTTTCCCGTGAATTGCAGCGATTCTTATCCCCTCCATTTTCCCTAGCGCTAACGACGCTTCGTATAATGTCACTTCTTCCGCATTTGAGGAGGTGCGCGGCGATTTTAAATTGCACTTCTGTCCAGCGCTAATCCATTGGCACAGATCTACGCGACATTCCTAACCAACGTCAGAAAGCTGTACCCTACTCAGCCCATTTTTATTGATAAACCGTGGGCTTGGCCACACCCGGACGGCACCTTTGGATATTTCTATCCAGATGCGTATAAAAATGTAGTCGCCAAAAGGTGAGAGTCATTTCAGCCAGCGTATCGCGAACCGCGCCTTCATACTAGATATTACCATCTACAGAAACGCGGCTGGTGATAAGCACATTTACCTCATCGATATGACAGGGTGGCTCGACTTTAGCGATGTTTTCCCCGAGTGAGTCTGCGACATATCGTGCCCAAAACCATTTTTCTGTTTGTCTGAACAGCCTCTTCCAACCAGCAACCAACATCCTACCCCAGAAGGTCACGTAAAGGTTGCAGCGCAGATGACTACCTGGCTGGAGAACTGGGGCCTAAAGCCTTTGGCCAACTGGGCAACTTTACCATGAATGGAACAAACGATCATGGTGTTGGAGGTGAAATGAGATTAGGGTTTCAATGCGATCCATTTGGATACAAAGCTAAGGCCTGAATTATACATGGGTTTCTATGAATCAAAGATAAAAATTTCATGCTAGTGTCTCCTCGCGCGCCCAAGTTCGGTCCTGTTTTTACCGCCTTTTGCATTCCGCCTCGATAACGAACGCCACCCTGATTGCAATTCTCTCGAACCTTGGTATCAACAATTATCCCGCTTGGTATCCCGTCTGTCGATTAGATATCTCTTACCGTTTGAGCACAGCAGACCGTTATGGTCCACGAGCAGCCAGGGCTCATGTACCCTAGTTTCTGTCCTCTATAATATGTCATCTCTACACTACCGAGTAAGAACGTCCCCCGGCCAGATCATAACTGAGAAACAACAGCCGCCTTGACGTGGGCCGCCTTCTTCAACTCACTCCACTTCTTGGCGTCAGAGGCGTCCACCAGCCGACTTCGCTCGCTTCTCGATGGAAGTGGTCTCCAGGCTGGCCGCTCGAAGAACAGGTTGAACCCTGATGGACCTAGACAAGATAAGCAGAGCTACTAATGACAGTAGAGACAAGAGCTGCGGTGCGTGCTCACATCGCAGGTTGCTGTAGTTCCTCAACGCCCTGTGTCTTCGCCACCGCGGCAGCAGTGGGCTGTCTTGATACAGGGCCGTCAGTTCCTAGTCGGCGCTGCGTGAATCGACTATGCTACACGAGGATTAGGACGAGTAGGATAGGCGAATGCGGGTAAAGGCGCTTCCTCCTCGTTACGTTAATAACCCCGACCAGAAAGCCAGATAAACGAAGCTGCCAAAAGTGCGCGTCGTCAGGAACAAGTTACAAATCAATCAAAAGGGAATAGAAAAGAAAAGATAAGGACGAGAATACCAGGGAAGCAACCGCAGGAGATACAGGCACCCGGAGCCCCGGCACCATTTGGATACCCCCAAGGTCGACCATAGCTTGCGAAGGTTTATTCCTTAACTGAATTGCATCACATATTTCGAGGGAGGCTTGGCGATTGGGGGTTAGGGTGACGTTCCATCTCCGTCCACCTCCGTCCCTTGCTGCCTGTCCCTTGCTTAGCATTATATTAAATCCTGGCACTTCAAGCTAAAGAAAGTCAGTTGTTGAGAATCCTCTCAAGGTCGCTTGCAATGGATCACGTAGGCTTGATAGATACCAGGCGATCGGGGACGGCTGAGCCGGTACATGTCCGAGAGGGAATATTAGTGAGAACCTTTTTATCTCAAGTCACATGTAACATTGGATGCAATACGGTTTTACTGATGTACAATTTAATTCAAGATTTCGCTCCAATCTGTCAACTTGACCCACTCTGCCCACGTGAGGGCCCCCTTCACTCCCACTGGAAGTCGATCTTTTCCGTTACCGATTTCTGTTCCCCCAAAATAACCTAACTCGGCGATCCCTTGGTACATCTCACTTAGCTCCAGGGCGATACGTTCAGGGTAGCCAGCAGCAATTGCCTCAGCAACATATTCGGCCTGGGTGAGCTCCTTGTATGTGACCGTTTTCCCGGTGACTTCGTTTTCACAATATGCGTTAGGACGGGGACCCATAACGAGAGCAGTATGGGACGTACCTTCGCTTAGCTGCTTGACGATATCAGCATACGAGATGAATTCCCCGTATGCGCCGACATCCTTCACAGACGGGTCCACTTCCTCCTCAATAGCCTTCCTGACGAACAGTCCATAGTCTCGTGCAGTATCGATTGACGGCACAACACTATCTGCAGGTGCTGGGAGTCCGATCACGAACGATCCGTCCGCTTGCTTCCTAGGCAGCGCTAGCGGTGTAGTAAAGTTAGTGTTGTACAGCCCAGCGATGATGTTGAGGAATCGTGTCGGTCCTCCCACGGGGATGGTGCTCCTCGCATATTTGGTGACTTCCGCCTTGCCATCCAAGTGATCGACGTGGACATATTTGCCTTTGGATTCCTCGACGGCGCTGATCAGGCCCGACCAGATGAGGAGACGCACTCCTGCAGCTTTCGCCGCGTCGATCAACATCTTTCCCTCTGCGGTTTCCTTTCCGTGGACACAACATTGCTCTCAGCTCAAAACGCCGACATATCTTCGAGGCACGGTTGAGTGACACATACCCTTGCTTTGTCGTAATGCTCCTAGAAGTTCGTAACAATCTTTTAGAAACCGAATTAACGTTCGTCAGCCGACTACATATACAGTCAACCCAAGGTTCGACTCACGAAAGCGACGCTCGCGCCTTCGAACACCTTGAACACCTGATCTTTGTTATCCACTGTCAACGACACGGCGACCATCTCGACTCCCTGGTCGGCCAAAGCCTTCGCTGCAGGCTTGCTAGTATCGCGGGTGAAACCCCTGATGCGGTATGGTTTTTGGGAAGCAGAAAGAGCCTTGATGACGCTGCCACCTTGCATCCCCGTTGCACCGACGACGGCCACAAGTGGGGCAGATGATTCGTTGGTAATGGTCATGGTGAGTGGGTTGGATTGAGAGAGGCGGGTTGTGAAACAGAGGAATTGTGTAATTATTGACCAACGAACGCAGGGATTCTTATAGGCTCTACTCTTGAGCGTGTCAACAATTGAACTAGCACTTCTCATTAGAGCAACCGCCGGTCGGTGGAGGGCCAATGACAGAAGGTAGGCCTAGTAATCAACACTATCGATCTGGATAAGATATGACCGTAACGTAGAGCTAGTCGGATGACCTTTCTCCGTGTAAGGGGCTTTATCATCCAGGCATCATTCTGAGTTTTAGAATCGCTTCGGCCATGGATGGATGGTACCCGACCCAACTGCTTCTCCACTGTGAGGCTCAGCTTCATCATACGCAGGCATGTCGTGACCCGTGATCGAAGCTGCAAAGGAAAAAGGAAGGGCATGAACCTCAATGGAGGGACGATCCCAACATTGATTATTGATCGCACCCCTCCTTTTGCCCTTGGCGCATGACAAAGCAGGTTTGTCAGTTTCGAACCTCCACCCAGAGCTGGTGACCATTACAAGCTCGACATTGAAAACAAAACATCGTATCTGGAGCCAGACGCCTTGCGGTTTGCCAGTGGCGAACGAGGGAGTCCATGTACTCGTCCTCCAATGAATTATCCGCTCGCCGGGTCTACCTTAATAAAAATGCAAATACGACTTACCTGTACGAAACTAATGTGAGTTTCACTCCCTAAGAGAGTAGCATCTTATGGAGTGAAACCCACACCCAGATGCCGCGATATTCCTCCAGTACCCCGTATCATTCCCTTCCCGATGATATTGATGACAAGGGTTGCACGTCCCTTCCATGCGCCCTCACACCCTCGGCTCACCTAACGCACTCATTCGCCACCCGAGCACAAACAAACTTCGCCATATTTGTCGTCCCCACACTCAGACTTTCTTTACACCTACTTGTCTCATACTTGTTGTCTCATATACCTCCTCCGTTGTTGTCCGTCATAAGCCTATATGGCACAGATACGGACTTTAATATGATTACATCATCATCATCATCATCATCATCATCAAGGGTTGCACGTGACACGAGGACAACCCATCTATCATGGGAAACTATCAAAAGCGGTATTAGGCACTTGGTTCCTACAAAAAAAACCTCTAGTATATGGTATACGCGTACAAGAAATTGGAACGAAAAGAGAAAACACATCGGCCGCGAAGGAAATAGCTTTCACCTTGTCGCGTATAAGTAGAATAAGTTTGAAGGGCAAAGGGATCTGTCGTACACAAAGACGAAATCGAAGACGAAGGGGCATACTCTAATCACACGTCTACAGCCGGGCCTTCGGAGAAGAGCTGGTTGAGTTCCTCCAGTCTTCGCTGGTGAATCTCTGCCTTGCTGAGCGTCTGACCGAGTGTCATATTAGCAAGTTGCGTTTTCCGCTTCTGAACCTCAAGGAGCCTTGTCTCGATCGAATCCTCGATGACAAACTTGATGGTGGTGACGGCGTGTTTTTGGCCGAGACGATGCTACATGCGGCCGCACAAAATCAGTCTCGGGACAACCCAACATAGCCAGAAAGAAATACTCACAATTCGATCAACGGCTTGATTCTCCACCGCCGGATTCCAATAAGGATCGAGAAGATATACTCGCCGCGCAGCGGTCAAGTTCAGTCCCACACCTCCGGCGCGCAAACTGACGAGTAAGACCTCACATCGTGGATCAGTCTTGAGTGCTTCCATGGCCCGTGTGCGGTCATCACGCTTCATGGTTCCGTCAAGGCGGTCGTACTTAATTTGCGCAGCTTCGAGGGCATCTTCGACTCTGTTAAAATAAATGATCAGTCATTCGTGAATACGCGAGGAAAAGAAAGAAGTGCAATATGACATACTTGTCTAGCATACTCGTCCATTGAGAGCTGAGCAAATCTTATCATCAGTTTCAAATTCATAAAGCGTTATGAGTACAGACCACTTACAAAACGACAGTCTTTACCGGCCCATCATCCATTTCATTCCCCTCCTTATCGCACATGGTAATCTCGATGCTATTAGGGTCGTAGTTGGCAGAGTACGGGTTACTCCTCGAAAATGGTATGAGATCTCCTAATAGCGCCTTGACTTTGGTACTCGGAGTGAAGGCGCCGCCCGCTTTCTTCTCCCTCCGTTTTGGCCTCGCCTTGTTTCCAGAACCAAGCATACCGTCCGGGGATATCTCGACCGCATCCGATGATGGCTGTAGCGACGTACCACAAGCAGAGCATGGTTTCTGGAGCTGCTGGGGAACGTTGGGCCAATCGGCACATGTGCTGTGCCTGAAACAGTCGATGCAGAAAAGGTGCTGGCACCTCGTTAGGACTGGTCGCATCCCACCCGTGGGGCTACTGGCTCTGGTTGGACCTCTGCTGTTCAGGCCCTGGTTCTTCGGTTTCCGACCGCGCTTGGAAGATTTCGTCATGCCCATCTCCTGCATCTCGTCACCGTCGAGCGCCTGATTGGTGCCCAGGCTTGTCGCTACCTCCATCCCACATTCTACGCATTGGGCGGTCCCGCTCTCCCTAAGTAATGCGAACACCGCCGTTGCCCTAGACAAGTTCAGTCCCTCCTTTTTGATCGCCTCAATGATGTCATCGTAACTCAACGCCGAATCCTCGTTGAACAAGCCGCCACCACCTGCTTTACCCTGTACGAGCTCGAAGTGGTCGCAAATCTGCCGGAGTCGCAGGATCTTTTGCAGAATCCCGACGTAGTTCTTCATAACTTCGTTGTTTTTCGACATCTGAGTGAACTCGGCCTTGGACTCGTCGAAGAAGCTGTCGTAGATCCGCTTCTCGTTTTGGTCGAATTTGAGGTACCGCAACTCGTCACGACGGGGAGGAAGGTCGAGAATCGTCTTGCCGTCGGATGCTTTCGTCTCCTTGGTGCGACGCAGAGTTATGGATTTCATGATCGTCTGCAAGCGCGCCACACCCAACGGCTGCCCGAATTTGGCGGGACCGCCGATATACTCCGTCCAAACGGATTTGTCGTCGAATGGCTCGAAGCGTAGGAATTTAATCAGGGCGTAAACATCATCGAGCTTGTTCTGGACCGGGGTTCCGGTGAGACAAAGGCGTCGGTCCGCGATGAGGTCACAACATGCTCGACTGCCAATAGTGGATGTTTCCTTGATGGAACTAGGAAGTGACGCCTTTAAGCTTATTCTGTCTTTAACGGTCAACCTTTAACTCACTGGGCTTCGTCTAGGACTACCCGGAACCAGTTGACCATCTGTAAGGGGCTGCTGATCTCGTTTGCTGATCCCGTCGGTCCTGAGACAGATGTTGTAGGAGGTCTCTTTCTTTTTGCGGTTTTCTTCTTCTTCTCTTTCACCACCTCTCGTCCATACATGTCCACCTCTGCGATGCCATCACTGCTTCCCCCGTCATCATCATCGTCATCATCTTGGTCCTCCTCCTCCTCTTCGTCAAACGTTGGCCTTCCATTCGCCGTACCAGTTCCTGCAGTAGGAGCGGCGGCCGCTGCTATGCTCTTGTACTGTTTCGAGAACTCGCTTGCCAGGGTAGAATATGTGGTGATCACTGCGTCGAAGTCTGCCAGGTAGTTCGGGTCCGGTCGACGCGACGTGCCGTGATAAACGTAGACCTTCAATGCATGAGACTTCCTCCCATTGCTTCCACTCCCCATGTCATTTGTCTGACTCGAAGTTGGCATCCCTCTCGCCAACGAAGCACCCGTTAGACCTGTTCCGCTCCATCCACCAGATGCCGCCGGAGCAGTCGAACCTGAGCCTGAGGTCGACGCAGCAGGAGCCAGTGGCACACCAGTTGCACCGCCCACAACGATAACCTCCCCAGCCCAATGCTCCTTGAACTGATCCTCCCAATTCACCACCGTTGACAGCGGACATACAATCAACGTCGCCCGGCTCTTGGCCTTGATCCTTGCAGCCCGGGCCATTTCCTCCGCCGAACGCTGTTCCGCAGCTTTAGCCTTTGCCTTCAACTTGGCGGAAAGATGTTGCTGTTGTGGTTGCTGCGGCTGTTGTATGAATGGCTTGGCGGATGCGGCCGGATCTTCTTCATCGTCTGAAACGTCCGGCATACCCCAGACACTCCCTGCAAAATGTGCTGCGGTGAGAGGCGCGGATGTTTTGACAACAGGTTTCGGAGGAGGTGGCGGAGCTGGTGCGCGTATTGGTACAGTTCCAACGTAGGCGTTAGCTGAGGCTAGAGTATTCGCGATAAGGGATACCACGCTAATCGTCTTTCCTAGACCCATCTAGACCCCAAATCGTCGGTCAGCAAAAATGCAAATATAGATATATTAGAAAACATCTTACATCATCTGCCAAAATAGCGCCCTTGCATTCTACAGGCTGCACCCTCACTTCTTTTGTTGTGACGACGTTATACCACGCCCTGATTCGACCATGTGGGTCCGGTCGAGGCTGCCAGAGAGAGGAAGACTTCCCGACAGGTGCCGATCGCTCTTTCTCCCGTTCCAGAAGGAAGGTGAGCGCCTTCTTCTGATGCGGATACAAGTTAGTACCTATGAGTGGCCCTGAGGGTTGGAAACCACCAGTCAGTTGAAGGTATTCCTCCACCATCTGACAAAGAAAAACGCACCGGGTTCGGTCTCGGGGAGATCCTCGCCACTCCGCAGGCTGTTGAACACCTCGTCCACCTGACTTCGCTGGACCTCAACGCTCTTTCCTGCTACAGCGGCTTGGTTCCATCTGGAGTTCCCGGCTGACGATCCACCATGTGTAACGCTGGCATTCCGGAAACCACCTGGTGGAGGGTTGTGTGGATTGTGATATTCCGGGTTATCACGGTGTTGTGAGGGATCGTACGGTACAGAAGGGTGGTCAAGGAACAAGGATGCGTTTTGGAGAAACTGGGAGACCGCGTTTACGTTCCCCTTGGGTGTAAATATGAGGATACGGAGGGAGAGGATAGGAGACTGAACACACTGAAGTTAGCGTCTGCGATAGAACATATAAAAGTATTAACTCACACTAGGAGCAGCTCTACGTATCGTGGCCGAAACCCGAATGAGGACCTTGGACATCAACGGCCCGAGTACATTCGCAACCCGTTGTTCAACAACACCAAAATCCTCCCCGCCAATCTGTTCGCCATTCGGCCCTTTAAGTGTTGGCGCGGTGATCCGGATCGTCTCCTCGTTCACCCGAGTACGTTTCTTCACGGCAGCATCATAGATGAGCCTGACTGAGACGTACTCCTCACGCGGGACGGGGGTTGGTGCGCTAACCAGGTACGGAATTGGGTAAAGCACGAGCGCAGTGACCTGGAGTTCGCCGATGCAGATTACGTCCTTTCGCGAATCCTTGCGCTGCTTCGATGGGTCGACCAATTGCTGTGCAGCAGGGCCGCCGGATCCTGGAGAAGGTGTGTTAGAGGCGGTCAGATCAATGACCGACGTCGATGATGCCTTCACGCCGCCATTCATTGCATCGGGCGCCGAATAGGAAGGTGGAAGGTGCTGGACCGTAAGTCCCGAAGGACTGGGGCCTGCGTTTGGAAAGTACGTACCGCCATTCTGGCCATTCGCTGCTGACGGCGTTTGGGTGGCAGAACCATTAGGCGAGAAAGAGGGGAAGCGGGAACCTCCTGGCGGGGCCAGATAACCAGTCGGGACAGTCTGAGACATCCACTGACTGCTCGGTTGCATCAGCGGCGCACCGAGAGATGGTGTAAAGTTGGGGTTCATTGGGGGCGTGTTGAGAACCTGTGGGGACCGGTATGCACCACCGCCACCGTTATTCACCCCTGCCAGATGATTGATAGCACCGCCGTTCGCATTGTACCCTCCAGAAGAAGCGGCCGCAGCAGAGGCATGACTATCGGTCTTTTGGCGCTTGGCATTACGCTCGCTGTCACTGGCGATAGATCCTTCACTGCCTTCCTCGTCTTCATCATCCTCATCAAAGTCGTCTCGGGTGAGATCGATGGTCTCGGCGGGCGTCTGAGCGGACTGCCATTGCGTTCCGTTGGTGGTCATGAAAGATTAGCGCCTCGCCGGGGTGTGAAGATAAAAGAGTGAAAGTTGATATTCCGAATTCTCGGTCTGGATTTAAACTGGGTCCTCCTCCCACGTCAATCGAAATAGTATGTGCTCCGACTCGGATTAGACTGTTCGCAAATTCAAGGATGTGCTGGTGAATAACGGATAGAGCGCGCCCGTACGCAGCTTCTTGGCTTGTGTCTTTATATCTGCCTCCAAAGTCGCCTGACTCAGCCTATGTGTGGTTTCCGCCGCGTCGCGGTCATCTGACCGACAACGCAGCTTTGAGTATGTATTCGGCAATCTACATATATTCCCCAGGCCAAGTCTTCTGGAATGTGCTGGTCATCTTGTTGGTGATCGAGGTACAGGTTCAATCCGTGCGTTATAGAAATACAGAAATCCGCAGCTGCTTTCGACCAAGAATTTGCACCCTACAATCAATCACACCATGATAGGATACTGTAGCCGTACAAGTTCTGCTCCTCACAAGAGCCACCCATTTTGTTTGTCTTTGGAGGCTTCCCAGTCATCATAACTACAGTCAGCTCCATCAATAGATGATCCGAACCTCAGCTGTTGAATGAACCCTTCTGGATGGGCGTCGAACAATAGCGTCTTAAAGTTGTTTCGAATCTAATGACCCAAGCTAGCATTCCGTTGTCTAGGCCATTAAGATTGCGGTATTGGCACTTCATTTAGATCAAGAAACATTCTTAGGGCTTTCCATATTGAGTGTCGACTTCGGAGACGACCTTGCTCCTTGCCTGGGAACCGGGAACTAGGTGCCCGGCGATCCTGAGTACGAGGAATTGCCAATTTGCTCGAGAGCCCTCATCTTTGCGCTCTCCCACGTTGAAGACCAATGCTGGAAGTGGCTCTCGAAGGCATGTGGGGATAGTCTTGACGCTCATGGAGCAAATCAGCAGATCACAGCCTCTTTTAATGCCCTCATCTAGAAGAGCAACGCACCAGAAATTCCCTCTATTAGAAATACACGTCCTTGGTGTGTTGAAGCTTTTCAAAGTAGCTTTGAGTGTTGTATTCGGCTTCGGCGTGGAAAGGTGATCAGTAGAAGCACTGCAGCGCAAGTTACAGCCACGCCGTGATTGGTTGCACAAACTCTTTCATGCTCGCGTAGCCCCCCCCCCCCCCACTCTTAAGTAGGTTACCGGCGGCTGAACGAGGTCCTGTAGCTAACAAAAAGGTCAAAGATAGCTAATTTGCTGGTAACCTCTACTCGGCTCCAGTGAGGAGATGGAGGCGTAGCGACTTTTAGCTACGGTCGCGGCTGAAAACGGCTAAGAACCTGTTGGCTGGCTCCCTGACCACGTGCTGGCCGGTTCCTGGCTGTTTTGCTGGCTTCTTGGCTGGTTCTGCCACTCACTTACGCCTTTTCCATAGTTACTTTTTTTTTCGGGCCCAATCTGAATAGCTAATTGCCGATAACCTATAGAAAATTTACGCGTACGATAGCGAGGTCGCCGGTAACCTATGTCCGAAAGCTCGTAGCTAGAGTGCCGGTAACCTACTTAAGAGTGGGGGGGGGCCTGCTCGCGTTGACGAAACATGACGCGTTCGTGATATAATGTCAAAGCGGAAGCAAATTAAATCTGACGGGCAGGCAATTCCTAAGCGCGAACTACCCTATGGTTCCCTGTTATTAGCCCTTGGAAGACGAGTGTGATTGCCTGCTTTGGGAAAACGTTTCATACGCTTCGAGATCTCCGCGGGGGCCTCATGACGGAGAGACAAGAAGATGTAGAAGCTGACATAGAGAACGTTATCCGAACACTTCGAGAGCACCGGAGGTGTCGCCATTATCGCGAACCATCAGACGTGACTGATTAGTTCAAGCGAGGTCCCGGGATCGTGAATTCTCTTAGCTGCAAAAGTCTACTGGTTGTTATATAGAGCAGCTACTCCTCGATAGGAATACCTGAGCTTCTATTACGCTACTTCAGGTGGTAGGCGGATGGAGTGTTGAGCCCATGACCAAGAAAGGCTGGATAAGCGCTCGGATTTCTAGGGTGAGCTGGTACCAGTTAGTCTAGGCAGCTCAAAGGCGAGATCTCATACCGTGTATCAATCTTTTATGTAACTAAATACCGAAATAACAATGAGCTATTTGTGACTGAGATGCATCCAACATTATGCCTATGAGTTCGTCTCTGAGGTGCAGCACAATTCCACGAGCCAAGGTCAATCCGAACGTAGTAAAACTCGTCGATATCGTTCCGATCAGTGAAATCAATGACTACTGCTGCTGCGGTCGTCTCTCATCCGTGGAAAGGTAGAGTTGAGTCCGAAATGGGCGTCTCTGACCGTCGGATAAGTGACGTCCTCGCACGGGCCAGAAGAGTCCACCCAATAGCAGCTTACTAGCCCGAAGCATTGTGATCAAGATCCTAATTCTTGACACACGCGCCGATTGGTCAGGCTGGGTATATATATATCGATCGGACAAGATTGCATTCCCGATCCACACTCCTTCACCACCATCATTTGAACCTTGCAGCAGTGTACACCAACATTCCGATATCTTGAACCAAACAACCCCAGATCAACCATCATGTCAATCTCTCAAGACACTTCTGCACCTCTCGTGGCTGTCGTCGGTGCAACCGGGACGCAAGGCGGGAGCGTTATCAAAGCGTTATCGGCATCGAAAAAGCCCTACCGAATCAGGGGCTTTACCAGAGATACAAGCAAACCCGCGGCTCAGGAGTTGATCAAGCAAGGGGCGGAGATGGTCTCCGTGACGCTCACCATTGAGAACAAGGATCAGGTTTTCAAGGCATTTGAGGGCGCCGCAATTATATTCGTAAGTCTCCTACAGACCATCTACACTTTCAGTGTAAGTAAATCTCACATTGTATGTTTACACTTAGGCGATGACCGACTTTTAGAGCCATCTGAACATGGAAAGAGTATGACACTGACTGGTCCAGGCAGTGACATCGTATCTGATTGATCGAACATCATAACCCTATTTACAGGAGATCGCAGAGGGTAAGATGTTTATCGATGCCGCAGTAGCCGCCAAAGTCAGGCTCTTCATATGGTCCGGACTGTCGCACGCCGAGAAACACTCTGGTAGGAAGTACGTCCACATCAATCACTTCACCGGGAAGGGAATCGTGACCGAGTACGGGAAGTCGGTACCTGGGGCCGAATTTCGCTTCGTAAACGTC
>WSUE01000046.1:19898-48839 GCA_019633535.1 Tulasnella sp. JGI-2019a
ATCACTTCACCGGGAAGGGAATCGTGACCGAGTACGGGAAGTCGGTACCTGGGGCCGAATTTCGCTTCGTAAACGTCGAGGCTGGGCTCTACATGTCGAACTTCACCGGGCTCTCTGCCCCGCTGAAGCAAGAAGATGGATCGTTCGAGTTGGCCATGCCCGTACCCGGAACTAGTGTGGCTCCCCTCTTGGATACTGCGAGTGATTATGGATTGTTCGTCAGAAAATCCATCGAGGGGTCACAACTGCGGGACATCTACGCTCACGGCGAAGTGATCTCCTACGCGGACATTGTTGCACAACTCGCTGCAGGTCAGTCATATTTTGTAGGACGTACGGCTGTTTTCTAAAGGATGTTGATGATTATGTGACCTACAGTCACCGGGAAGAAGATCGCGTACAAAGAGATCTCGAAGGACGAGTATATCAACTTCCTGGTCGCGGCTGGCAAACCGCAGCGCATTGCGCTCGAGTTATACGAGATGTTTGCATATATCAATGAGATCGGCTGTAAGCGCCACTGGCTTTGTGTCGTTTCATGATCGGAGCTCATGGAGTAGTATCATCCAGATTTCGGCGTCAAAGACATCGATGGGAGCCGTGCGGGTCTCAGAGAGGACATCCATACTTGGGCCGAGTATGCCAAAGCCACCGACTAGAGTAAGGTGTTGAACTGAAAATCCGAGTAGCATTCGCCTATAATTCAATACTGGTGCGACGCATAGTAATCAATCTTTGAACTTGATCATTCGCTCGGGTCTTCTTCGTGATGAGAGATTCAGAATCTAATGACTTGTGGTGCAACTCTAAGATATGCGTACCCACTGTTGACCAGATTGCATACGGGAGCGCTGATTCAAGATCCCTCCTAACTGATATAACCTACATGCGCAAATTAACATCGCTATCGGATTTTATACCATCAGGGGAGGTGGAGCTGGCGAAGTGCAGGGAGACGGGAACCCGAAACTGGTAAACGATCGCTATGGTGGTACCGATGAAGTACAAGCGGCGACCCAATGGGAGATAAAAGGGATAGAACTTTCTAACGGGTACAGGGGCACTCTCGAGTCGTCATTCTCAGAATAATTTTAACCTGGATTCTCTAGCTACGTGGATTTACTAGCAGTTACCATTTGGTGGGCGGATGGAGTCTTGAACCCGTGACCGCGAAAGGCTCGACGCTAAGCGCTCGGATTTCTGGGGTGCAAAACGAGCGCTTGGACCCTTTTGCCCGCTTCTTCATGCTCTTCCGGAATGGGTACGCTGGCCGGAAGCATGTTGGCCATGTCGTGTGATCCCATCGCCGAACAATGTAAAATGTCAAATAACATATGCAAAGCAGTCCACATTTATACCAGTCCGTCTAGGCCCAAAGGTGAAGTTTATGCGTACCAGCCCTTAGGTGGTTAAAATATCGAAACAAGAATGGGTTATTTATGGTTGAGATGCTTCCAACATTATCCGTTTCTCAAGTGCAGGGCAATCCCACGAGTCAAGACGAATCCGAACGTAGTAAACTCGCCGGTATCGTTCCGGCCAGTGGAATCAATGGCTACTGCTACTGCGGTCGTCTCTCACTCGTGGAAGGTAGAGTTGAGTCCGAAATGGGCATAAGCAAGCAGACATGACCAAGAAGTGACGTCTATCTCGCAATCGTCGGGCCAACGCCGAATGGCTGCGGCCCACGATCAGCAACACAAGGCAGCTTACTAACCTGAGAGTGTTGTCATCTGCGCTGATTGGTTAGGCTGGGTATATATATCGATCGGACAAGATGCAGTACTGATCCACACTCCTCCTCAGCCCTTTGAGCCTCTGCAGCAGTACACACTACCATTCCTATATCTTGAAGCAAATGATCCTAGATCAAACATCATGACAATCTCTCAAGACACTTCTGCACCTCTCGTGGCCGTCGTCGGCGCAACCGGGACGCAAGGCGGGAGCGTTATCAAAGCGCCATCGGCATCGAAAAAGCCCTACCGAATCAGGGGTTTCACCAGAGATACCAGCAAACCGGCGGCTCAGGAGTTGATCAAGCAAGGAACGGAGATGGTCGCCGTAACGCTCATCGTAGAGAACAAGGATCAGGTTTTCAAAGCATTTGAGGGCGCCGCAATTGTATTCGTAAGTCTCCTACAGACCCCTGATGCTTTTAGCTTAACTACGTCTCATAGTGTATGTTTACACTTAGGCGATGACCGACTTTTGGAGCCATCTGAACATGGAAAGGGTACGACACTGATCGTTCCATGCAGTGATACCGTATCTGATTGATCGAGCGTCAAAACCTGCTTACAGGAGATCGCAGAGGGCAAGATGTTTATCGACGCCGCAGTGGCCGCCAAAGTCAGGCTCTTCATATGGTCCGGACTGTCGCACGCCGAGAAACACTCTGGTGGGAAGTACGTCCACATCGATCACTTCACCGGGAAGGGAATCGTGACCGAGTACGGGAAGTCGGTACCTGGGGCCGAGTTTAGCTTCGTAAACGTCGAGGCTGGGCTCTACATGTCAAACTTCACCACCTCTGCTCCACAGAAGCAAGAAGATGGCTCGTTCGTGTTTGCCATGCCCGTACCTGGAACTAGTGTGGCTCCCCTCTTGGATACTGCGAGTGATTATGGATTGTTCGTCAGAAAATCCATCGAGGGGTCACAACTGCGGGACATCTACGCTCACGGCGAAGTGATCTCCTACGAAAACATTGTTGCACAATTTGCTGCAGGTCAGTCGTATTTCGTATGACGGTTGTTCTCCAAGGATATTGATAATTTCGTGAACTACAGTCACCGGGAAGAAGATCACGTACAAAGAGGTTTCGAAGGACGAGTATATCAACTTCCTGGTCGCGGCTGGTAAACCCCAGCGCATCGCGCTCGAGTTATACGAGATGTTTGCTTATATCTATGAGATCGGATGTAAGTGTCACTGGGTCTGTGTCGTTTCATGACCAGAGCTGATGGAGCAGTATCATCCAGATTTTGGCGTCAAGGACATCGATGGGAGTCGTGCAGGCCTCGAGCAGGACCTCCATACGTGGGCCGAGTACGCCAAAGCTACCGACTGGAGTAAGGTATTGAACTAAAAACCTGGGTAGCATTCGCCTGTAATTCAATACTGCTGCGATGAATAGTAACCAACCTCTGAAGTTGCTCATTCGCTTAGGTCTTCTTCGTTTTGAGAGACTCGGAATCCAATGACTTATGGTCCAACTCCAAGATATGGCATTGCTACGTACCCACTACTGACCAGATTGCGTACGTGCACGGGAGGCTGATCAGAGATCTCTCCTGACTAGTATCACCTCCGTACGCGAATTAGCATCGCCATTGCATTATATGGCTTATTTATAACTCACCTCTTTCCAAAGCATGAGATCTCCGAGAAGCGAGTAGATCGGATATGAAAACGCTGGCGGTTTATTTCTCTCGCTAAGGGCGCCAAATATCAGGGCCAACCACAAACGTATGTATCCTAGGCTCGGATACGCACAAAAGTAGATGACTACTCCAGGACCAGATGCATGCTTGAAGAATGCCAAAAACGCAGAGATGGACCTGAGATTTTCGACCGCCAGCTACCTTTAGTGCATCGAGTTTGGCAGACCACCGGGCGAGACGGAGCCGGCGAAGTGCAGAGGGTATAAGAGAGACGAGGACTCGAAGTTGGTACACGATCGCTATGGTGGTGCCAACGAAGTGCAAGCGACGACCCAATGGGTGGGAGTGTTGACCGAGATAGAAGGGATAGAACTCCCTAGCCGGTAAAGGGGTATTCGTGAGCCGTCATTCTCAGAATAGTGATAAACTGGCTTCTTCACCGGAAGGAGCGATATCCTACTAGGCTACGAGGCATAGGGGAGTATGTCGGATTCGCAACCTGCTCATCATCAGCGACACTGTTCAAGCAGCTTCAAATAATTTCATACAGGACTGCGCGAGCTCGTAACCTGCTTGGGTTCACTGTTGCTGGTCATGTGTTGGTAAGCGCTGGGCCTGAGGAAGGGTGACGTTGATGGTCCTGAGCGTGTCCACCACGGGTTCGTAGAAAGAAGTGATTTGAATACGGGCTGCTCATACCCGCCGGTTGGTTTCCTCCCTCACCTCCAGCTTCAGTGGTCGTGTCCTCACTCTCTGCCCTCTATACCCCTTCGATATCTCATCGCTACTTGTTCAGAAAGAGAGCTCCAATCATGATGCGCGTCATATTTACATCCGTGCTGGCGCTTATTGGCTCCGCGATCTCGGTTTATGCCTTGCCGTGCATCTCTTTCGACGCCAACTGGAACTTGTATGCATTTGGTGTGCAAGGGCAGAGTGGATGGAGTCTCGGGACACAGGATAATTGGGGCTCTGGCGGTGCGTATGAGACGGGCTACACGCGGGGGCAAGGTTGACCCGGATGGATCTGACGCTGGAGTTGTCCCCATATGCAGGTGGTAATGCCACTACGATATCGACCACCAACGCGCCTCCATTTAATGGGAATAATACGCAGTGTTTCCTCGCTCAATTTTTCAACGCCATCTATGTGATCGACGGAGACTTGTCGGACCCGTCCAGCGTCCACATCTTCGACGCCGACAGCCAGACATGGAGCATTCAGACTACCAACGTGCAGGAAGCTGGCGTGGATCCCACCTCCATCACTCTCATTCTCGACCACGATACAAACGTGTTCTGTAAGCATGAGCTCATGCCTTTATTTATTTTTTGTCGTGTCATGTGTCCGTCCAGCGCTAATCGGTGCCTGGTCTATTTTTGGCAACCTCCCCCCCCCCCCATTTTTTTTTTGTAGACGGTCTGCAAGGGAACAATCTGTATCAACTGGATATGTCTCAAGAGAACAAGGCTACGAGCAGCCAGATCAAGTGGAGCGAGATCGGCAAGCCGAGCTTCAACACGTCGGGATACACTCCAACCTTGGGCTTTGCAAACAATCACGTTTACTTCCTCGACGTGCCAGGCACATCTGCCGGTACTGCCTATATTTACGTGATTCACTGTAAGTGTGAATTGAAACAATCCGCCCCCGACGACATGCAATGACCGAGTTCACTTGTTAGTCTCATATTCCCAGCCCGCCTCGCAGTCTTACACTCCATCAAGCGGCAACGCGTTCCCCGCCGTTGGAGGAAAGACGGCCACGATTTGGGAACCTGCGACGTCGTCCACGCCAACTTTTGAGGCGCCGACTGAGTTCGCTTTCTTTCCCTCTGACGGATCAGGGACGTACGTTGTAGATGTCGTGGTGAGTCTCCTCGTTCTTTTGTCGTCATGCCCTAGGTTTCTCATTTCCCTCTCACCATTCAGCATAACACCACAGTCGAGTTCGCCGCACCTCCTGCGCCTCCATCATCAGGCGCATCTTTCTACGCCGGGTCGAACACTGCCATCGTCCAACTCACCCCGAGCGGGGAAGTCTACTACCTCCCCGTCAAGCAGACAGTGTTGGCTTCAGGAACGAGCGCGACGTGGACCAAGGTGCCGAACAATTTGTACTCGGCATCATATACATCGACCACCACTGCTGCCCCAGGAGTTACTATAGCTGGATCTACTGTGATTGGCGCCACTGCAACAGGCACTAGCGCGAGTACTAGCGCGAGCACGACAGCCAAGAGCGGCGCCAACAAGGGCGCTACGATCGATACGATGGCTTTGTTTACGGTCCTCGTCGCGGGCGCCTGGTCCCTAGTGGCGTAACTGATCTCTGGATTCTTCCTGTGCATTGGTCCCAGCAAGGTTCACTTCCCTTTCTTTTTCTATCTTGGGTACGAGCCGGACCTTCTTCCTTGTTGAAGCGTGTTATCTTTTGTGAACTCTGCATGTATCTTCTCGAATGCAGTGGACTTCAGTGTACCGATGGGTTTTGTTCTATTCACCTTTCCCTCCTTGTATATGGATTTTCCTCGGGACCATATCCATACATGTTACGCAACTTCTATTACATTTATAAACTTCATCTAGTATTAACTCTTCTTTCAATGCTTATGTGATTTGGTGATCATCCTGGACCACGCCCGTTCATATTGGACCGGCGGTTGCACGGTCACCCCTAGCTCTTGGGCAGCATAGAGAGGCCAATCCGCGTGTCTGATCAACTCCCTCGCCAAGAAGATCACGTCGGACTGTCCCTTTTGTAGGATCTCCTCCGCCTGTTGAGGCGTTGTGATCAGTCCAACGGCGCCAGTCGTGATCTCTTCGCCTTTAATTGCCTCGGCGAACGGGACCTATAACACATTTCATATATATATCAGTAAATGAGTGATGGCAGTGGATTGTTGATCGACGCACCTGATATGATGGTCCAACAGGAATCCTCTGCCCAACAAAGTTCCCTCCAGAACTCGTATCGATGAGATCCACACCCAACTTGACCAACTCCTTCGAGAGAATCAAGGTCTGCTGGATACCCCAAGACTTCCACTTCTGCGTCTCGGCGTCCCGCTCCTCCGGCGCCCAGTCCGTCGCTGACAGCCTGGCGAATAGCGGCTTCTCGTCTCCCCACGCTTTACGAACGAGCTCAGTGACTTCCAGTGCGAAGCGCATCCGGTTCTCCAACGATCCGCCATATTGATCCGTGCGCTTGTTGGATAGTGGGGAGAGGAAGGAATGACCCAAGTATCCATGGGCGAAATGCAATTCAATAAAGTCGACTAAAATATTGCGGAAATGTTATTTTTTAGTATGTGAAAAAGATACATTCCTTCTGGCTGTTTTTTTATGAACTCACATCCGATTTGCTTGCACCTCTCAACACTCTCGACGAATTTGGTCTTCACATGCTCGATGTCCTCCAACGTCATCGCCTTGGGCATGGGATAGTTGTCGCTGAACTTTATCGCCGATGGTCCGTAAACGTTGTCGGGCCACCCGTTCTCTTCCTTTGAACAGACGGAGTTGTTGTTGATCCTGTGGTGGTTGTTTATGTCCATTGCGACCCATGGAGCATAGGTGGACGCCTTCCGACCCGCATGTGCGAGTTGAATACCTTGATTGAGCGCAAAACAGGAGGTTTCAGTCAGTGAACCAATTGAGCTGGCTTTCCAAAGAAGACGATTACTGACCAATGTGAGCGCCTTGCGAATGTGCAAAGTTGACGGTGCGTTTGAGCGGCCCCATCTGTCCATCTTCCCACAGACCCGAATCTTCCGGTGAGATACGTCCCTCAGGTACGACCGCCGTCGCTTCCACCGTGATGGCACCAACGCCTCGTACGGCAAATGCACCAAGATGCTGTATAGCGAAAGACCCGAATGAGTGAGTATACAAGATTTTCGGTCAACCATTGGGGAGGCGAGTAACGCACGACAAAGTGCCAGTCTGTATGTTTGCCATCTTGAGCGCAAGAGTATTGACACATCGGTGACTATATCAAAAAAAAAATCCGAACCGATCAGACCAACCATCCCAAAAGGTTCGAATGGGGGAACTGAGACGTACCACGAAGATACGATTCTTGAATACGGTATTCCTGATCTTGATCGGCGTGAATAATTTAGGGATGTGTTCATTCTGGACCAAATCTTTCGGGAAGTCTGTCGAACCGACGCTGGGCTCGGTGAGAGGAAAGTAACCAGTCACGCCTGGAGCGGCTCTGTTGATCAGAAGTCCCTTTGAGGGACCTTTTGGTTCGAGAGCGACGGCGTTGTCGAGAAGACTCATTGGATTGGAGAGAGAGATAAGATGGAGAGTATGTATGGTAGTGAAGTGAGGTCTACCCAAGTCATTGATCGCCTTTTATAGGTGTCACTATCGATGATTACAAATCTTCGCTTCACGGCATTGGAACGCACGTCGATTATCGTGGGGGTGGAGGGTCGAGGATCCGAGAAACGGCGTGTCATCGAAGACCGGATGTCGGATGAGTATCGACCGTCAACCCACCAACATGGTCCAAGTTACAAAAGAAAGAAAACTGCTCATTTCCAGCTAGAGGAAGGCCTGCTAGGTACATACGGAACATACGGAGATGGAGTGGGAAGAAAATAGAGGCTGAAGCTTCGTAGATAGTGACGGGACGGACCGGCACTTGCGGAACATTCAGGGTCTCGACTGCAACAAAGCTTGGCAATCCAAACGCCATACCGTGGGAGCACGCGTCATTGTTGGGGACAGGAGCTATGACGTCAGGAATTGAGACCATTGGAATCCTAGCGTCACGGCCCGGAGTCCCAATACTGACATGCTCTAGCCTCCGGAAACTGATTAGGAATGGTTCTTGGATGTGGAGCCAGTCCCGACGCTGTCCGAGACAGTTCTCCGTGAGCCCCGGCCATCCCAAGCGATGACATACTACTTGGCAATCTCAAAGCATGCTCCTAAGTACTCCGATGTCTCATCATGGATGCCATTCCTGATGAACTTGGCTTGACTCGGGACATTCGTCATGACTTGTGATACTCTCTCTACTATTTCGAGCACCTCAAGAAGAGATATTCAAGTCTAATCAGCCTCTCGACTCGCAGTGATATGTGGACGTCTGTCGTCTTCCCCGCCATAAATCCATATCATATACCAGATACACCATTACACACAATTGATCCGTTGTGTTTGGATTGACTCAAGGTCGCAGCGTAACAAAGTGGACAAGGCGGGCGCTGAGGCGGTATCCATCATCGTGATCCGCTACCCGGCGGTCGACGCCTGAACGTTGCCTCTGCGGTTGGCCAGATGGCGTTATTCCTTCGGGTCACATAAAAGGTGAAGCATCCCCTCTCCTTGATATGTTGTATTTTGCATTATGTATAAAGGTATTCTTTTCCTAATTTTACAAACCATCCTCAAGTACCACAGGCCCGCATCACACCACAGGCAACTCTCCCCACTGCCTCCGAAACATGTACACTACCCGAAATATGATGAGGATAACGGATAGATGATGACATCGGGAGAGGGGATACAACAGGGCGTCGGTGCCAGTGGTTCGCAAGTGAGATATCGGTCATATTTGCGAGCAGCGTACCTGCTCTTGGCGTGAGTCGATGCTCGTCCCACAATCACTGTCACCTGAGGATATCGATGTTCTGCTGATGATAACTGCTGCACATGCGTGATGCAATGTTAATGTCCAGTAGCTCGCGATCGTATCCGAGGTTTGAATAGGTAAAACAACACCGAAGGGTATCGTCGGGCTACGATCGTCACCAACCATGATAGATGTTTGTGGATTTTCTAGGTTCTAAGTGAGGTGGGCAAAAGCGAACAACTTTCTGTTATTAGAATTAAGTGCCGCAGCACACAATTACGACTACGAGTGTCATTGGCGATGGTTGATTGCAGGAACCGAAATCCGGTGCTCGAATTCATACAACACGTCAAAAAGTTACACATCCGAACCGGAATCAAAAAATCTGGACGCATACGCCGAGATGTCGATAATCGGAACATTCGGGTTCTCGATGGCAAGGATGTTCCCATTCGCCAAGACGCGACCCCAACCTTCAAAGGGCCTCAAGGTAGACGGTAACCAAAACATCTTCTTCCCCGCAGGGTCCTGAAGCCAGCCGTCCCTATCAATTTTGAGAACACGCGCATGATCACCAACGGCAGGCCCAAGTTCTGCGCCACCCTCAAACCCAGTTTCTTCACCCGATATCTCCCAAATGGTCCGGCACTCGTCCTCATCCTCCGACACGACGTACTTGCCGTTGAGCGAAAAGCCAAGGTCGGTGATCTTGGTTGTTTGACGCACGGGACGTCCGACAAATGCTCCAGAGTATGTGTCCCAGAGGCAGAAGGTGCCATCTAATGAGGCAGAAACGATTTTGTCGGAATTGGACGTGAAAGCAAGCCTGGAAATGGGGCGGGTATGACAATTTGTCTCAGGCTGTAGTCTGAAGGGTTCACCAGTTTTACTGATCCACAGCACGACGCCATCCCCAGATCCTGAGGCGATCTTCTCCCCATCTGGCGACCAACTAAGGGACCATACCTCGCCATGAACCCGCCAAGCGTTTCCGATCGGTGCTCCCGATGCATCCCAAAGGCGAATTGTCTTGTCGAAAGACCCAGAGACAATCGTTTTGCCATCGGGTGACCAAGCGACCTCCCGCACTACGTTGGTATGACCCGTCCAGTCACCGCCGATACGTTTTCCAGTACTCGAATCCCATAGGCGGAGAAATTTGTAATGCGCAGAGACAATCCCTTTTCCATCGGGTGACCAGGCGAGACCATAGGCGGTCGATGGTGAGGGCCTTCCTATAAGTGCGCCCGTTGAAGAATCCCACAAGATCACACCGTCTTCACCACCTGAGGCGATCCTCTTACCGTCCGGTGACCAGGTAACACAGTAGACATTGTCGATGTGACCTTTCCAAGGCTCTCCAATGGGCACCCCCGTGAATGGATCCCACATGCGGAGGGTTCCATCTTTTGACCCAGAGATGACCCTTCTGTCATACGGAGACCACGCGAGGGAGAACACCACGCCAGAGTGACCTTCCCATGCTTCTCCGATACGTGCACCAGTGGTCGAGTCCCAAAGCTGAAGGGTTTTGTCGTCGGACCCTGAGACTATCATCTCGCCATCGGGAGACCAGGCGACGCATAGGACTCTGCCAATATGGAACTTCCAAACCTCCCCAACAGGTATTCCTCTAGAGGGATCCCACAGGAGGAGTGTACCATCCGCGGACCCGGAGACAATCCTCTGGCCATCCGGTGACCAGGCAACACACCACTCGTGTCGCGGCCATTGTTGCAGCCAACCATGCCGCGGTTTAGGACCACCTTCCGCCAGATGACTATATAATCGTGATAGAGAAGTGTGTGGTGGTGTGAACGGCAAGGCAGAGTGGTAAATGTGGGGAGTACTGGTGTGGATTGGGATTTCAAACTCAGTGACAAAGCTTTTGACGTCTTGCAGAAGGTTGAGGATAGATATATCGGATTCTGTGGGCAGCGTGCTTCCTTGCGAGGGCACATCGGGCTTCTGTACCGGCAGGAGGCGTTTCACATGGTCAAGCGCCCAGAGGTGCAACGGGCCGAGTGAGGTGTGCATCATATCTGGCCAAAGATGCAACCTGAGACCTTCCGTAAGGATCGTGGCGATGCGATGAGGTAGGATCGGTGACGGCGAGTCTGACGGAATCGGCGTGGCTTGCTGAGGTCTAGCCTGTGCAAGTCAAATCAGCGGACTGCCAAGATAGAGCCACTGTCGATCTCACCTTGAGCCACGCTTCCACCGATTGAACTAATCTTGCTACGTTTCTTGTCAATCCCAGGAGACTTAGCACCTCTAGCCAGTACAACAGCCTCGTTTTTGTGAAAATATCCACGGACGCGTAAACGTCGTCACACTCAGAGGACGCACACGAAACATGGGTTGCCCAGCTCTTACAGGCATATTGCAGTGCTGACGAGATATGTCGCTGGACGAGTCCCCGGATGCCATCGCCTTTGTTGCCGCCGCCGCCAGTATTGCGGCCAATATCGTTGTTGAGCGTAGTTGAATCTAAATCGCAGATGTTGGGTTTATGCAAATCTTCCATGTGACGCAAGCAGCTCATGGCCATCCGTCGATGTTGCTCAGCAGTGTTGACTAGGAACCGAGCGTCGCATCGTGACTCGTCTGTCAGGTGGTCTTTGAAGGATTTGTGAACGAAGCGGATCGGTTTCGCGTCACGGGAGGGGTCGTCTTCGTCGACATCAGGAACGATGAGAACCGCCTGCAGGTATCCGAGGACCTTCGTACGAATGTCGTGTGTAAAGCCTTTACCATCCGAGTGATCGGGATAGATGAGCGAGGTCAAAGTATGTATGTTGACAGGCTCCACTAGAACGCAAAGTACTCCCAAAATATCTTGGAAAAGGGTAAGGATCGTAGAATCTGGTGGGCACGCCCGGACGAGGATCCTTGAGTAGATGGAGTCGAGATTGGAATTGGGCTCGAATGCTCGGTGAGGGTCGGATGCTACAGAGAGGAGAGCGGCGAGCAGTTCTTCTGGGTCGTGGCACTTTGGTTCGGCGAGCATCCGAGCAACCGTGACCGCAAAAATCCATAGACCCTGCGACAGCTGGACGAGCGCTTTTCGCCGCTTATCACCCGGCCAGTTGGGGGAATTCTTCACCATCACCGTCACAGGTAGCGTCTGCTTGAAGAACTCCCCGATATCGCTCTCCACTTCTACCTCCTTCTCGAGATCGAGAGAGCGAACTTCCAGTTGTGCATCCATCGGGTTTGAGCGGTAGCAATGGAGCAAATGCGGTTCGGGGCGACTTGTGAGGATGAACTTGATAGAGGGGGAAAGCTTTGACGAGCTCTCCCCGAGGAGGTTGAGAAGTCGGTGTGCATATTCGTTGTCGCATTCGTCTAGTCCGTCAAGGAGTATCAAGAGTTTCGGGGAGTCGGGACCGTCTGTGAGGGTCTCCAGCGGCTCCTGTATCAGTTCCCTGAACTGCACCTCGAGCCGTCTCTGCGCAATGTCGCGATCCGCATGAATAGCAGACGCAATCTCGCTGCGCAGTTTCCCACCCTGCCATGATGCCAGCTGACGCGCGAGCACTGGAACCACCCCTTCGTTCCTATCCTTCTGATCCATTGTGAAATAGAATTCCGCGCCTAGGCGACCTAAACTGCGACCTTGTTCCGCGACGCTGGCGCTGACGGATGATTTCCCCCTCCCAGCCGCTCCTATGATACACAAACTACGTTTGCTACCATCTGACATCTCGATCCATCGGGTAATCCAGTGTAACAGCGATGCGCGCGTGCCGCCCAAACACGGCGGCTTCTTAGACGAACCAGAGTCTCCATTTCCTAGTAACGCGATGAGGCGATCGATTTCTGATGAGAGAAGGGGTCAGGAGCGAGAAATCGCATAAAGGAGTGATTTGACAGACCCGCTTCCTAAAAGAAATAATTTTGAGGAATCATGACAAGACAATGCAATAATGCGCACTGACCTGTTGCTTTCGGATGAGTCCTTGCTGCTCCTGATAAATAAGTTCTTGCTTTTGGATGATAGCCTGTTGGTCCTGATAAATAAGTTCTTGCTTTTGGATGATAGCCTGTTGGTCCTGACTAATGATATCGACTTGGTGACCCGTGGCGACAACGGTCTCCAGCTGTAACAATCATAAGCCGTGAGCGTGCAATCGCAGGAATGCACCAAGAGCAGCGCAACTATACCTGGATGCCTGTGACTGCGTCCACAACTCTTTGCTTCCAGGCGCCTAGTTTTGACGCATCCCGATCATAGCTGAATATCCACTTTCTTAGCGACCTCCCAGAAGCCAGTACTGCGATCTCTTCCGTAATCTGCCGGAGAGTTCTGCGGCGGTTTCAGTAATATCGATCTACATCGAAATGTAAAGGTCGGCTTACTCATGGAACTCATGAATCCTGTTTTGCGTGGCGGGGGTGACACGGGGGAGGTCCAAAGGACGAATACTCCTATCGGTTATGGTCGCAATATAAAGCGCCAACACTTGGGCGTCCTCCATATTTCCTTTCGCAGTCTGGATCCAAAGTGGGCACAATAAACGCATGGGCCGCGGAACGTCCCCAATAGGCTCACCTCTACAATTGCGATAATCTGGAGGACGGCATCCGGGATCCCAACGACAGCTGACTTGAACGGCTCAGGAATTGGGACAGCCTTCACGATGGTGGAAAGAACTTGTAGACTGGCTTTAGCAACTTGTAGTGTATCAGTGGCCATAGAGATGGCGAGAGAGATGGCGGATAGCAGGACTGCCTTGAGTTCTGTGAATACAGGGGCTAAGCGAGGCGATGCAGAGCCCCGAGTCTAGCGTCCGTGCGACTATGCTACGATAGTTCACAGACTAAAGCCGTATCCTCAGACTATGCGTGCACTATAAGATTCCAGACGAAGTATGTCCTGTCTGATCAGACAACAGATGCAGGTGCTAGACACTGAGGGAGTTGCATTTTGGACTGCCGGGTATTCCTGGCCGCTACGTTCAGCTCTTCTGAGGTACCTGCATCGTTTGTACTGCAGGTTCTAACTTAACTCTACTTGTCGCATTCCCTCATATCGCTTCTGGAGCCTCAATCACAGTTGCATTTGCCCGCAGTCGCTCTAGAGCCCTTCCTCTGTCATCTCTTCTCGATGTACCTGTAGATACAAACTCTGGCCTCTTACACCTGACCTCCGAAGTCATCACTTTTTGCTTTAGGAGAGCTGCCATTCCAATGACATTCCCTGCTCAAATGAAGCAGTCAATCGCGTGATTGCTACAAATAGGGAAACAAAGAATCTAATACTGATCCCTTCTTGGCTTAGATTTGATAGGTGCAAGGATGGCATTTGCGCCACCACGCCGCGATTCCGAAAGTGATCGTTGGGCATAAATGTAAAATGGTGCGAGTGGCAATGGTTTCTGAATCAGGCTTATGTCTCCAAAGTATCAAACCATGGAAGGATCAGACGCGGATGCGTGTTTTGAGGACCGGGGATTTTGAACACGAGCTGGTTCATTCGCGACGTAATCCCTTCCCTTTATGGGACCCACAATGATCATCGATATCGAGTCAATACAGTCCTTCTAAGCGCTCCGAAGGAGCAGTGTCTACTCACTAAGTAAACTCGGTGGAACTTAGAACATGGCTTCCTTATTTACGGTGATAAAACCGTCCTAACTTGTGATACTCTTTCTGATGATGGATTCCATTTCGAACACTTCGATCTCTCGAACGATCGAGAAATCATTTGCCGGAAGCGAGGAGACGGAAAGAGATCTAACCCCTCTTGGTCGTACTCTATGCTTTTGTCAAGGTCGTGGCCATTCCTGGTCTGCTCGAACCGGGCTGAAAGACCAGCTGCGAGACTGACAAGCGATGCAGCTCTGAGAGGACGTCCCTCAGGCCGGAGCTTCAGCGCTTCCCGGCTGTGTCCGATGCTCTGATTGAGATCGTTTATGTCCTTGGTTTGCTTGGACCGCATCCAAAGATCAGCTGCAAGATTGGAGAGCGACTTGGCTCTATGCGAATGTCCCTCTGGCCGGAGCCCTAGCGCCTCTTGATTATATTCGATGCTTTGGTCAAGGTCTCTTCTATCCCAGGTTTGGTTGAACCGAATCCCAAGACTAACCGCTAGGTTCGAGAATAAGATTACTCTGTAAGGATGCCCCTTGGGCCAGAAATCCAGCCTCTCTTGTTCTTATTTGATGCTATAGTCGAGGTCGCTTCTGGCTCCGGTTTGCTCAAACCGCTTCGAAAGTCCAACTGCAAGATTGCCGAGCGACGTGGCCCATTCAGGATGTCCCTCGGGCCGGAGCTTCAGAGCCACTTGATTGTATTCAATGTTCTGATCCAAGTCACTTCTGTCTCCTGTTTGCTCGAACCGCTTCTAGAGGACTGCTCCGAGATCGTAGAGTGACGTGGCTCTAAGCCGGTGCCTCTCGGGCTGGGCCTCAGCGCCTCTTTGCCGTATTCGATGCTCTGTTCAAGATCGTTTCTGTCCTCAGTTCGCCCAAATCGTCTCGAAAGATCGAACGCTAGATTAAAGAATGACGTAGCTCTGGACGCGACCCAAAGACTTAGCAACTCTCGATTGTGAGTACTGGCGATGAGGAGGCCAACCTTGATTCAGGGTCGGTAAGATCTGTGTCGGACAGAGGGATAATAGCTGACATAGATGCGTGGGAGGAGGAAGAGAACGGAATTTGGAAGCTCAGCTAATGGGGGTGGCCATTTTGCTTTAAGGTGCCCACGCAGGGCAAATACTGGTTGACCACTATCTCTCTATTAGTATTGTGGGACGACAATGATATACTCCGCCTCCGCACTGGGACCACCCATCTAATACGACTTGTACGACTCAGCACAGCACCGGTTACTATCTGATTCTGAAGGGCATGATTGCAAAGAGCTTCAGCCAAGGTTAACTGCATATTGAGTGAGATATAACGAAATCGACATGGCTGTGAAAGACTGGCGAAACATAAGGCATGTGCGGCGGACAACGAAAATCACGCATAAAGGCTGAGTGATAGGCATGAGACCAGCTGTTCAAGCTCTACAATTCAGAAGGTGACATGCGTCAGCTGAAAGCCGGTTATCATATAGGTACATAGGTGCTAACCTGATCGTCGAGGCAGGCGATGACGTACGTCCCATCAGGCCCGGGGAAATGCGAGCGGCCGGATTGAATCGGGGATTCGGCTTTGAATCTGGAACGATAGGTACGACCCTCCCGTCTGGCGGGGTGGGGACACGAACGGGGAGCGGCGGTTTAGTGAAGGGAACCCTATACGCCCCAAATCCGAGATCAGGAGTCGTCCGGCCAGAGGGCCTGACGTGATGCCCAGTCTTGCTACTCGGATACATCTCTACGACATGGGCAGGAGATGTACGTGGGCGATACTCGGGTGGAGGGGATTGCTCAGACTCGGACATTGACCTGCTGAAGTCTTCCCTACTCCGTTCATTTAGCCCAGGTCCATCCGACCGGCTCTCAAGGGAGCTCCCGGAGTTTGACTTATCCAGAGCCCTGTGACTAGAAGATGCCTGAAAAAACTCAGTCAGCGATTAAGCGACACGTGGTATGTTAGGACGATGGCATACCACAGTAGAGCTAGCCAAATTGGAGACTCTATAGTTAGAGGGTGTGGCTTCAAATGTACCTGCTAGTTCTACGAGGACGTGTCCTGGGACTCCTGGTACTTCGGGTAAGCTAGTCCTTGGCCGAGAAACCACAGAGACAATCTGCTTCCGCTCTTTCAAGTCCGACAAAGGAAGATCGTCCAAGTCTGACGAAGACGACGATATACGGGACAGCCGGGAGAGATTCACGGTGGAAAAGACTGGCGCCGCTGTGTCCAGCGCGGCGGCAAGGGCGAGTTCTGGACTTGGATTTGAAACCGATCGCCGCTTAGTCGCACGTGGTACTTGCATCTGCACAGAGGAGTCGGTCAGTTGAAAGTTTGAATCTAGCTCGTCACCCTGCCTACCTCCGATGCATCATACCCGGGTACGCTTCTCATGGAATGGGCCGGGGCCGGCATTCGTTGCGTATCAGAGCTACTACGCTCATCTTCCGAAGCTGATGGCCCAGCGAATCGTGGCATGGGCGGTGTAGGAGACCGCACGGGTGTAGAACCTCCTTTTGATTTGGAGCGGTTCTTGCGATACATGTTTGGCGTGTCTTTAGAACGGCTGCGAGATAGCCTAGGCGGAGTTGATGGGACTGGAGGTGCGTCAGAGGTGTCTTGATCAGAGGGCTGCTGCGAGTAAGAGCCCGGAGCGATGGGTCTTGCGTAGTTCTGAGGCATCCTCGGCATTGCAGCAGGTAGTGCTTCCGCGGGAAGGGCCGGGGCGGACCGACTGCGAACGTGTAAAGAGGGCCTGGGAGGAGGCGGAGGGGGACGTGTAGGCTGTAGGGCAGGAAGAGTAGGCTTTGTTGATGGACCAGCAACTGGCGTTTTCTGGGTAGCAGCGTTATATGACGGTGAAATCTGCTGACGCAGCAGGTGCTGGGCGATCGTAGCCCGGAGTGACTCTCCTTCTTCGTCATCTTCCTCCTCTTCTTCAGACCACCCATCGTCATCAGCCGGCGTCCTGGACGAGCCAGGTGGTCCGGGAAGCGAGTGTTCAATAGCAGGGGGTGTATCAGGATGCGTGGTTTGCTCGTACGCGGCGTTGTCGGGAGGATTCAAGGGGAATTCTGCTTCGTCAGGGGACTCATAGAATACCCCTTCATCGCCGCTTCCTCCTGAGCGCCGGGACGCCGTTGGAGATGCCGCTTGAGATAGATTTTCTCCAGGTGGTGCTGATCCCTTGAAGAATGCCGATTCGGAATCCGTAATGACTTTGCCTGTGTTCGTATAGCTCTTCGCCATGACGAAGAACTCCGGTGACATAGGTCCACCCATTGCCAGTGGGCTCTGTGTGCGTGCCACTCGATGCGCGGATACAGGCGTACCAGTAGCGCCCTCGCTCTCTAACTGTTTCTTCCGCAGTTTCTCGAAAAGATCAATCAGCATCTTCTGGGAGGGCTCGGGCTTGAATCCACCAACGAATTGCCCATCCTCGTTTCGAGGTCCATCTCTGGCGGACTCCTCAATTGGACCTGGGTCCGAAGCGATGGCCGCGAGTAGAGATGCCGAAGATCCACTCTGATGTAGCGGACGACGCATGGCAAACGGCGGCTTCTTGGCCATCAAGTCTGCGACAGAGTGGGCAGAAGCGTTCGAATTCGAGCGTCTCGGCCGCACGGGCGGTCTGACTGGCGGCTGTGGAGGGGGTCTCGGGTTTTCAAATTCGGATGTTTCAGAGTCCCCAGAGGCTTGCGTGACGGCGATCCCTGGAATGGGGGTGGGTCCGGTCGTTACAACGTGCTGTGATCCACCAGACATCCTCTCTGCTTGTTCCATCTCCGTGATATCCTCACCCATTGCCTGCTTCTGCTTCTTCAGCTTACTCCACTCCTTTGCGTCCAAAGATCGGAATCCAAACCAGCTCGTCTTGGTCCCATTGGAGAGCGATCTCTTGAGACTGAACAGGGATCTACCCCGACCATGTCCCTTGGACGGCTTTCCAGCTGGTATAGGTTCGGGGATCGGCGATCTCCTCTCTTCAACGTCACCATCCTCGCCATTCTCGTTCTCATCTTCAAAGTCCTCACGCGACGGAAACACCACCCCGTCGAGAAAGTTTAAATCAGGGAGTTGCGGGTCGGCGAAGTTGATCGTGGAGTGGATAAATCGGTATGTCGAGGAGCGTGGGTCGAAAGCAGGTGTCATGCGGCGCGAGAGCCGATGATTTCCAGCGAAACCTACGCGGCGACTCCCAGGCTTAGAGGATGCGGTGGATGCAGAACGACCTAGAGAAATGGCCGAACCAACACGGATTGGAGTACCAGGACGAGCGTTGCTATCGCCCCGACGAAGCGCGGGTGGCCTCGATGGGCCGGCTCCTTTGGAAGCTAGCTCACTCTGGGGTATTGGCGGGGGAGGGGGTATGTTGAATTTGGGGACCGGGCGCGTCGGTCTTGGGGGCGGCGGCTTTCGTTTTGGCGGTTCCACAGGTGCTTTCTCTGCCTGTATTAGCGGCCCTGATGGCATCTCGGGCGGCTGGGGCATTTCTGGGTGAGGATGCTGACGGCGACCGAAGAGCCTCTTGAACCCTGGTATGCTGCGAGTGGACGGAGCTTTAGAAGAAACCGAATTCGAGCGACTCCTAGTATGTTGAAGTTCTGGTCGCGGGGTGACGATGTATGTGGCTGGAGGAGCCCATTCGGAGTCTTCAATGAAGTGGAATCTTGAGTCATACAAGAGCGAGACTCGCAGAAGCATCTTCCTCACCGACAGCGGGGTCGCCCGTCTCCGCTGCGTGCGTGTTGGGGTCACCAGGACCCACTTGGGTGTGTAAGGTAGCATTGTTGGCATATATCGGTGTATTGATCGTGACATCCGTCATTGTATCAGGTTTCTCTTGGGCCTGCCCACCGTGAGAGGGCCGCCGAAATCGACTTCGAAGACTGCTACGTGAGCGAGGAGTTGTGGGCTCCTCTGGCGGTGTCTGGATTACAAGAGAGTCGCGAGGGGATGCGGTAGAGAAGTCGGCGACGCAACAATAGTTCATCATTGCCATAAAACGGGGGGGATTGTGTTTGAGCGATAGAGGTAAAGGGGTGACGCGGAAATCTTACCAGGATGAGTTAAGTGAGGCCGAAGCATGTTTCCTGACAAGGATTATAAAGAATCTCGAACCCCCGCTCGACTGAGGGATAATGACTTGCAACGGCGCGTTGTGCTCGAGGGGTGCGGCGTGTTTCGGCTCGACATCGTGGCAAACACGTGTTCGCCTGCAGGTTCTCGGTCGAACCCCCTCAAACCATGGAGGCGGTTCGCAGCAGTGATGCCATCTATCTTAAGGCCACCCTAACCCACTGTGGTGGTATCTATATGACGGGAAGAGGCCGGAATCGTTGCATCCAGGGGATAAGCTCGCACACCTTCGGGTCCTCATGCCAACAAGCACAACCCGAGGTATGAAAGAACATCAGATTGATTTACAGTGCCCCAAGGTTGGGAGGAGCGGTCCAGGCATCAAGCAGGATCGCGTTGCCTTGCATGAGGGACCTGCAACCTGGACCACCCTCAGGACTTCAGGTGTCATGTTTTGATGATAGAAAGGCCTTCACATCCTGAGGTGGCATGTCAATTCGTGCTGTGCTAGAGGTCTCCGATACTTCTAGACGAGCCGCAGGGCGATATCATCCTGTCTATTGCTACATATCGCACATTCACACTATCGTACTACATTATCAAGACAGAACAAGACCATCAAGGAAATCAAGCCGAGGAAGTACCGGTTCGGAGAATCGGATCACAGAATGGATAAATTGATACGTCGAAGACCGAGGATCGAAGGACGACTCGAAGTTATAACTATACGGAGATCGACTATCGATGGGCCGAGGTGGTGACACAGCCTCAAGCGGCGCTGGATCGGACGGTGCAACGACTGGTGGATGTTCAGGTACTGAAGGGGGTGGGGGTGCCGCTGGCACCAGGACCTCTGAGATATCAGAAGATGGAGACTTGCTCCTGCGGTGTCGGCGCCCAGTAGCGCGAAGACTGCCCCTTCGCCGTTTAACACTGCTAGACAACGAGCTCTGCCGCATAAGGGAGTATGCTCGTCTGGGTTTGTATGGAGTGTCAGGGCGAGGAGTGTAGATGTAGGAGGCAGGTATACTTCTCCGTCGACGTTCTGCAATACGGATGATGAGAGACCAACAAATCGGGTGATATGATTGAATACATACTCGAAGGCGTGCTGGTAACGCTTTTCATTTCGCCAGGTAGTTCATCGTGGCTCCCCACATTTGGATTCTCCCCCTGAGATGTCCCTGTGTCCTCGGTGAGAGGAATCATGCTGCGATTGACAAGCGAGTATGTACTGGATACCGTTCCAGAGGCTGAGGGGACTTGATATATCTGGCCAGTAGTATTGGAGCGCCGACCTCGAGAGATTGAAGTACGGAGCGCTAGTCGGATTTTATTCATTGACATATTGGACAGGACTGAGGGCAGAATGATGGGCGTTTTTTTTTTTTTGAGAATTCCACGTCCGCCAGGCTCCTATATGGTCGGTATGAGCGAGGGGTCCGCATGTCGGGAGAAGGAAGCGACACGAGGAACGCACGCGTCAAAGCCTGCTTCCTTATTAGTCGCTACAAACGGTTGCTTCCGACCGCCGTTACCCCGAACGACGTCGATGAAATTTAACAGAACGCTCTTTGCTGCTTTTCGGTGACAGCATCGTTGTAGGCTCGAAGTTGGGGTGCAAGCAGAATCGCTTCTAAACGGCGATCTCCATCCGATGAGCTTTGCACACCAAGGCATCGCCTTTTGCTCATGTCGAATTAGTATAATCAGGCGGATCGAGAAAGATTCAGATCACACACAGAGAACTAGATCCGGAAATGCGTACCTATACCGCTGGTGGTATCTTCAAGTGCTCGGCCCACGCCTTCCTTTCTCTCGCTAGTCATAGCTTGCTTTTCTCCGCACCTTTGTGGCTCCTTCTTGTTTGGAACCATGCTTTCAAACTCCTTCACCTCATGTTCTTCTCCAAAACGGTTTCTTCAGACACAAGAAAGCGTCGATCCAGCTATCGCATAGACAATCCCTCAGTCGAGAAGCCAAAGATTGAGGAAAGAAAAGGCTCCAGGACCAATGTCACGCCGTTCCTTGTGTCAACTGACAGGCAGGGTGGTACACGAAGTCGGGGCAATTGCGAGGAAATGTGAGGAGCGTGGGCCGCGGAAAGTGCTCTCTGGTTCTAGGTCCACGCAACAGGTCAACTGTTCCCATGACCGCAATTGAAGGTTCTCAAGCTTCGGCCATGCCTTACCCAGGACCTTAATGTCGCCATCGCTCAAGAGCAGTGCTGTGATGTGAGCTGTCGAGGGGAACGTTATTTTGGGCGATCCAAGCTCATGGCGGTCGACGAGCAGAAGGACTTTAGTGGTCCCGAGATTACTTCCACAGGAGCTTCAGACCCAATTCTATCCACGATTTTCAAGCGCCGGCCGCCAACAAGCTCGTATCCGTAAGAACGATGAATAACGAAAGTCATTGAAGCTCCGGCCGGCCTTGTGAGTTGTGACATGATCTGCTGCTGTCACATCCTCCCTGGCTCTTGAGGACGAGCAAGCATTTCTCAAAAGTAACACCTTCAAGGTTCGTCGGATCCAACGAAGCACGATCAGTTTTATGATACTCCGTGTCGTCGGTTCATCAGGTGTTTCTGCCTTTGGTGCTCGCTGTTTGTGGAGTGTGGGTGACGAAAGTTTCAGACATCCGAGGATCATCTGGCGGAGGATTATGTCACAGCCTGGATGCCTCCCCTCGTACAGCAAGACGGAAGGGTGATAATATAGCCTTAAGCAAATGATACATATAGGCCGTGTGGCAGCTTGAGCTTCAGTGACCCGAAGGCTAAAGACTATCGCACGAGACCGTAGGACACCGTAGGGAGAGCGGGAAATGAACATGGCCAGATCCTGCAGAATATTACCTGGACACCTCGAATACAGCAATCACGGAAGCTTAGAGCGGCGATAAAGCATCAGTCTAAGCACCCGGAATGATCTGATCTTTAGCCCTGTGATAAAAATATTGAGTCTGCACGACGTGTGCGTCGAAAAAGATTCTCACTGAACAACATTCTTTCCCTCTCAAACGCGCAACGGTCGAGCGCCTAACCTGAGCTTCTAGACATATATTTTGTTCAGTAATAATCATAGATTAGCCAGGAGTGGCGTCCAAAGGAGCTTCACTATTGACTTTCTTCAGCCCAAAACACGGATGAACCAGGGTTAATGATAGATGTCGTGCGGTCGGTCCGGTGCGGGATTGTTTTAATTTTCCGCCGTAATTGTAATTGGAGTTACAGCTGTTTGCACCTGAGAAAACGAACATTGTCTATGTTTTTAGTGTCTACTTTCCCCCGAGCTTCAATCAAGAAGTACTTGCTCACCTCTTTGCCATTTTTTTTCTGATCACTCTCAATAGCTATTTTTAGTGCTGGGGTAAATTTAGATAACTTAATCTGTCATATACTCCACTTTGTACTATAAATGTTTCAAACAAGTATTACACCACTATCACACCATTGATTGACAGTCTGTGATCTATGAAGAGAGATATCTATGATGGCTGGAAGCAATTTTCATTAGCTATTTCATCATTACATACTTTGGAAGTCACTTATAGCACTGAACACCTGCCCTACAACTTGAACAAGAATATTGGACTGTTGCTTTTGCTGATTGAAATGAGATATTGAGCTTTAAATGTGAGGGTATACAAATTTCTGCAGCTGTGTATCAAGGAAAGCCCGGCAGGTAGTCCAATTCCTCCACCAGGGGAATATTAGTAAGACAAGACTTGTAACAATATGACAATGATCTGGGAAGCCCTGACTACTAGGTGCAATGCTTATGATAGCACATCATTGGCTTAAGTCATGACAAGGCTCTTTAAGGTATTTGTACTTTTACTAATGTACCGCCCTTGAACATCAGCGTTGTCTAATCCTCATCCAAGGCAAATTCAAGTTCCCGATTCGCACATCAACGTTACACGTATAATCATCTCCAAGGTCCATCGGAAACTGCACCTCGTACTCACTCGTCCACTTAATACCCTTGGTCAACATATCAAATCCTCACTCCTGTGTTATCATCCCCTCCCCTCCCCTCCACGCAGCACTGCAATGATCTTGGGTTCTCTGCCGATCATCCCTAATGAGCTCTCGAAGATAGTTATTTCATCAACCATGAGAGGACGTTGAGGATGTGCATGAGGTGGGAAAGAAATGGAGTTGGCCTTTTGATTGCGGATGTTTCTAGTGAAATGAGAACGATTTTCGTCTTCATCCGGTAATTTATCATGTCCAAGGCGCCAGGATGTTCCATTTACGACTCCCATAGTAATCAAATAAAGTAGATAAAGGTCGCTTTGACTGAGCTCCAATATTGAGGACACGAGATTGGGGCAGAGAACCCATTCCAGGGGACGCATGTCATGTATTAGGCGGGGTTGGTGATGGTGAACCTCAGGCATTATTTGAATGGATTGCTCTTGAGGTGGTTTTGAAGGGTGATGACGAAAGAGGGGGCCCCATTGAAGGTCAGGTTGATGCAACATACTTCCCCTGGACTGATCCAAGCTACGAGGTAGAGGCCTCATTTCAAGGGGAATGGCTGGAGATTATTAGGTGCGGTGTGGCGCTAAACAATATTGCAAAGTCAACTTTGGGAGATGCTTGAAGGCATATTAGAGTTGACGGCTGGATTGGGTAAAGTGGTTGAAACAATTCAGTTCCATAACGAGCTGGCTAGACAAACCCGACCATCCCGACTGCAGTTAGCGGCACATCATCTCCGGAACTATACCGACCACTATGTTGTCGCAAGGCAAGAATGTTCGTGAGGGCCCTGGGATTGGTCGTGGGCAAGTCTCCGTTATCGCCGTATTTCAATCTCGACTCAAGGAAGGGCGACATTGCACTTGATTGGAAGCCTCGTCATTGTTCATGCTCCACGGACATATTAGAGCGTCAAAATATCATGCCAGAAAAGCTTCGTCAAGCCAGCTTGAACTTGTCACCGCGGGTGCCCCCGCTTGGCCTGGCTTGGCACTAGCCGTCCCAAGGAGATCCAAGTTCAGGCCAAGGTCCCGCCGCCATTCGTTCGCAACCTCGTCATGCATCATTAACGGCGAGCTTGATCACAGTTTGTTCCCTCGCTCCCACTTCCTACTTCTACAACCGTGCTTACCATGCCGGACTCGCCGGGATTCGAAGCGACACAGGGCATCACCCTCTCATACACCTCAATGCAGTTTCACGGGCTCCAGTACAAGCTCTCGTCCAGAGACAGAAACTGCATCGACCAGTCTACCACATCTCTCGGGAGGCCTACCGTGACGGGCGGGTATCGCCGTGCTCCCTCTAAACGCCTTTATCAAAAGTAAATTCAGTACGTTCATCCTTCTTTCTATGGCAAACAAAATCTGACACTGATTTTTTCCCCTACTATTGCCTTATGGAACTGCAATTAGTCGCTAGGCTCGACCTCTCAGCTATGGCCGCCATCGGGCTTCTCTCCCCAAGACACTCGGGAACTCGCGCTCAGACGTGGACCTACACTCTGGGTCACTCGGTATCGCTTCCCTCGACGTCAACAGCCTTGCTGATGTTCGCGAAACCGTTTATCACACCCTCACCAGTTTATTATGCCCGCGCCTTGCTTTAAAAATGGGGCATGTTGCAGTGACACCCTGACACTATGGTCAATATGATCAAGCGGTGATGGAATCCCTTAAGTGAGAGGGCCATGATGCGTCCCAACAGATGTGGTGTGGGGTGCCGGCCTTCAAAAACGAAACGGGGGATGACAACTTGGGCGTAGCATCACGGTCGTAGGTTGATGCTAGCATTGTCGAAGCGCTCAGTGGTACCCAGAGATTTCAAGCACTTCACGTACGCGCTACATTGGATCGTGCCTGAGTCGGAATTGAAGCGAGTTTGCGACCTCGAAGTCTTGGTCTGTTCCGTTCAGTTCAGCCCCATTCCTTCAAGCGTACCGTCGCTGACCCCTTCTCCTCGTATTGTAGGAGGATTCTCCTGAGCTTAGCTGCTAGCATTCACGGAGCGTGCCAGGCTAGTGGAATGCACCACCTCGTAATCTATGCCGGAGATTGCGTTGTCGTCGATATCTTTAACGCTACCTTCAACGGAGTTGAGTTCCTCGCACCCGTGTGGGTTAACACCCAGTCTGTTAGTGCTGACTTTGGATACGGGATGGACGCCTTCAACTCGGAGCACACCTCGCCGGAGAATATGCGCGCTAGCCTAGCTTGGTCAAGGCCATCAAGCCATGATCGATGCGGGGGCTTCTCATGTCATCCTGATCCTTGCTCCAGAAGCTGTCGCTCCTTTTCCCTCCAATTCGACTCGTTAATGACAGTCGTCAGCTCAAGCCCCCCTGGCATAGAGGACGGAACGGAGGCTCCGATGTGATTCAGTCGAAGAACGGACCTCTGCAAGCCATGGCCGACCCTACAGGGAGTCCTACCTCGCCAACTCGGGGAGGGAAAGTACGAGGCCCCCGGCTCCGGTGCCTGTATCCCCTTTGCATACAACGCAAGCATGAAGCGGTACGCTCTTTTCATCTCCACAACAGCTGGGGCTTGGCCTTTACCTTCCCCCTCTTCGTGCGATGCGTTCGATTCGCGCTGTGCCAGCTACAAACGCGGCGGGTTCTACAACAAAACAACGCATTACCGCCGCAATGGCGAAGATACAGGACGAGGAGGAGCAAACGCGTGTCACTGCCATCGGCAGCTCTGTCCATCCCGTCGTGGGTCCATTTGGGCTCTTCAATCTGCTCGCCAGGCCCTCCGAAGCCCATGGCCACGTACGTCGAGAGACGAGCAAGCTGGCGGGTGGCTCAAACTCCAAGACCTTTGGAACGGTGAATTTAGTGGCGGACTTGTCACTTTGGAGGATCGAGGGGCGTTGACTTAGTTGATAAGCGACGGACCGATGTATTTATGGGAGATGGCGGGCGGGGATTTATTCGACCAAGGTGGCGTAGTCGTGAAGATCGGTATTGGGAGGCTGACATGGTATTGATCGAGGATGAGGGGGTTTCCTGTGGCTCTGAAACATCTCAGGCGGGTAATCCCGCGGTGACGTTGTGTCGGCAATAGCGAAACGTTGCATGTGCTGTCTGTGGTCGTTCTGGGAACGCTTGATCTCCTCGGTGATGAGCTGCTTCACCATTCGCGCGTACTTATTCTCTTCCTTAGTATTCGAACATGTCAACTTGATTGGGTTTTGTTTGCAAATCACCCTAGACACTCGATTGGCTATGTCGTCCTTTCCCTCACTTAATTTTTCATTCTGCATCCACAAACTATCCCGCCTAGCCTCGTGTCATTCATGAAAGGATCCTTTCTGCCTATCTGACGACCGCTTCACCGATAAACGTTCAATATGGTCAAACCCTTCGTCATCGGCCATCCTTCTCGCATACTCTGATCGCCATCATCACTATTACTCATATACTCCAAGTTGCCAACTCAACGATGCTCGCTTGCACTTGTTTCACTTGTTGTGCTGTTCCGTTAGCTGCTTCTTCCTTTCTGTTCCTGTTTTCTCTTCTTTGATCTTCATGTATCCTCTTTTCCCATTGAAACCGTGACGTTGCTTATACGCGAAATACCCTATCTTTTCGTTTTCTTTCAGTTGCTGCAAACAACCTGTCTTAACCCGCCGCTACACACACATTCTCTCTACCCCTCTCCCCCTTTCTCCCTCTTGCGGCAATCCTGTGTATTCTTTCTAGGTTTTGATACGTTAATATATAACTGTTTTCACATAGATTCACTTGGTCTCCGAAGTCATTGGCGGGCTTGACTTGCTAGTTTTAGGAGCCCAAGGGTACAATTTAGCCCAGCAACTTGTCACAGTGACAACTGATCATGAAAAGCTGGTAGATGTTGACAACACAAAGCAAGTACAGTGGTAGACTGTAGCATGAGTGGCCATTCCACCCAAGTCTTCACCATGTACTTGAGAGTATGTCTGACATCTGCAATCAGGGCATCTGCTCAATACCAACACTCAATCAGATCAAATCCTCACTCCTCAATGTACACAATGTGGATATTACATAACAAAAAGATGAGAAAAAGCATAGAGTGCAGTCTGCAACAACATGATGATCCAACAACCCCATTGAGATAAGCTGAAACCTCATCAGAAATAAGCAGAAACATCAAGGATTGGAAGTGACTGCCTTTCAATTGCAATTATGTTGCTTTGGCAAACCAGCCTACCCCTTAGATCAGCTGGCAGCCAGAAAATCTTCTTGGATCTAGAATTCAGAACCCACCCATCACAGTCACAGATGAATAGAGGGTCTGATATCTCCATACTAGGAATAGCATGTTGTACCTCCACATATGATGGTTGTGTCTGATTGGTGCAATCCCATAAAAGGTTTTGTGAAGCACTTCTGGAGATGATGTGTTTACTGTCACCAAAGAAGTAAACAGTAGTAATTGTACTAGTATGGGCCTCCAATGGCATCCCAATGGCTGCTCCAGTTTTTGCATCCCATAAGCATAAGGTTCGATCATGTGACCCTGAGACAATGGTTGTACCATCAGGAGACACTGCAACACAGTTGACATGGGTGATATGACTTCCCATTGCCTTCCCAATGGTTGCTCCAGTCTTGGCATCCTAAACACGTAAGGTGTGATCATATGACCCTGAGACAATGACTGTGCCATCAGGAGACACTGCAATGCAATTGACATGGCTAGTATGACCTTTCATTGCATTCCCAATGGTTTCTCCAGTCTTGGCATCCCATAAACATAAGGTGCAATCAAAGGACCCTGAGGCAATGGTTGTGCCATCAGAAGACACTGCAATGCAGCTGACACCATGAGTATGACCTATCATTGGCTTCCCAATGGCTACTCCAGTCTTGGCATCCCACAGACATAGGGTGTGATCCAAAGACCCTGAGACAATGGTTGTGCCATCAGAAGATATTGCAATGCAACTGACAGGGCCAGTATGACCTTTCATTGCCTCTCCAATGACTACTCCAGTTTTGACATCCCACAGACATACAGTGCAATCCCAGGACCCTGAGACAATGGTTGCACTATCAGGAGATGCAGCAATACAGTTGACACCATCAGTATGACCTGTCATTGCCTTCCCAATGGGTGCTCCAGTCTTGGCATCCTGTCACGACTTGGTAACCACGAGTTGGAAGCCAACTGTGGGAACCGGTCAAGACTGACCTCATGTTTGGTTCTAGACTTCTGCCTCATGGATTCAGACTGCGCTCATCCTCATGTATGTCTGCTGACTGACCTTGTGACTGCCTCATGTGTATAAGCCTGGACTCTTGCCTCATGTCTC
>WSUE01000046.1:48936-171587 GCA_019633535.1 Tulasnella sp. JGI-2019a
GCGCTCATCCTCATGTATGTCTGCTGACTGACCTTGTGACTGCCTCATGTGTATAAGCCTGGACTCTTGCCTCATGTCTCCTTTGTATATATACTGTAGCAGCAGGAGGACTTATTCCTCACACAACGTCTTGTATTTCCCCCCTGTACTGGTTCACTTCCAATTCAACTCTTATACTCTGTGCCTAAACATTCTGTGCACCATCTGCACCACTCTACCTTGAACACTGAGGGTGTAGCCCTGTGGTCCCCTGCCTACTTGTGACATTACGTTGCATCTCAAGACCACGCTGCTACCCTTATGCCCTGTGACCGATACTTCCTACAACAACCAAGGGAAGATCTTGACCCCAACGTCACTAAAATCTTACAACGAATCCCTGGAGAAATTGCTCAACAACAAAGGAACGAAGAGCAAAGGGACACATTCTGCCTGTTCACAGTCCATCATACTGATGTCGTAGAAGCCCTCAGGATATTCCCCTATGGATTCATACACTGACGAACCACTTGCTGGGTTACCATTAATGTACTGTACCTTCCATTCCAACTCCAACTCCATCTCCTCTGTCACCTCGACCTCAGAGCTCGACAGCTCTTCAGCATCCACTACACACATACCCTCTTCTAGTATGGCCACACCCATGGACCAACTAGTAGCTCAGGTAGCTGCTATGGCCACTGAAATCACCAACTTATCCCTCACACTACAAAACCAAGCAAATCAACTTCCAGCACCTCCCCCCACATTCATCCAATATCATTTTAATTCCAACCCTGCACCCAATCAACCCTCCATCACTGATCACATAGTCAACACCAGGCCTGAGAAAGGGCCAAAGGTAGCCAACCCAGAGTGATATGATGGCAAGAAAAGAGGAGAAAAGGCCTATGAATTCACATCACAATGCGACCTCTTCTTAGCACTGAGCGCTCAAGCCTTCGCTAGCGATGACATCGCCATCGTATGGGCAATCGGGTACTTGAGTGACGACGCCTTTAAGTGGGCTACACCTATCATGCAACACATCAGGATGCCCCAAGCTACTGTCGACATGTGGACAAAGTTCAAAGTGGCATTCATTGCTGCCTTCGGAGATCCAGACCGAGTTGGGAAGGCCGAAAGGGCTATCCGAACCCTCATACAAACCTCATCTGCCACCCAGTACACGTCCGAGTTTAATCAACATGCCAGCATGCTCACCTGGAATGATGATGCACTAAGGTTTCAGTACAGGCAAGGCCTGAAAACTGAGATCAAGATCCAGAAGGCAGCCATAGGATGGGGCACCACTCTGGAAGCGGTCCAACAGGAAGCAATCACTGTGGACAACCTCCTCTTTGAGGCCCATCAGGAGGAACGACGACAAAACCCTCGTCCCCCACAACCCCTGCGATTCAACTTTCAAGCACAGCCTGCGGCGCGTAATCAACAAGGACAGTTCCAGTCACAACAACAGTATCCACAGCAGCAACAACAGCAGCAACAGCAGCAGCAGCAAAACCTGGCACCTCCCCCTTGGGACCCTGATGCCATGGTCATCGACGGACAAGGACGTCACTGTCTATCCGAAGCTGAGAGAAAGAGGAGGTGCGAGGGGGGTCTGTGCATGAGATGCAGTGATGCAGGACACTTTGTGATGAACTGCAATAAGCCAGGTGGTGGGGGGCAAGGTCAGGGTCAACAACAAAGTCAAGATGGCAGGAGAGGAGGCTGGCAAGGAGGTCAGCAAAGCAGGAATGGTGGAAGGCAATGGGGGGTCAACACTGGAGGAATCGACCTGCCAACCATCTGGAATCACAGTCCTCCCACTGCCAGCCGAGGATGGGACGATGAAGACGAAGCTCCACCCCCTGCTCCCACAACCACCAACGAACCTGATGCATCAGGAAAAGACAGGGTCTAGGGTGCACTGTGCAACCACTAGACCAATCATCAGGATTCCCTTCTGAAGACTTTTATGCTCCATCACCCCCTCGTCCATGTCCATGTCCACCTCCTCCTATGTCTCCACCTGTCAGTAGGGTAGTCAATGCTATCAATGCCCCTACAAACAGTGTGAAAGACAAGGAGATGCCCTTCGAGCTATCAGTCCTTCTCGAGTTCCCCCACATCACAGTCCCAGTCCTTGCGCTATATGACACAGGAGCATCAGCAGTATTCATCCATCAACACCTCATCAGCAAATTCAGTTTATCCACAGAATCCATAGAATCAAGGAATGCGTATACCATCAATGGCTCCCCCATCCAGGATGGAGGGATCTCCCAGAAGGTTAAAGGTGTCATGAAGATTGATAGTCATAGCAACTGTCAGAAATTCTTTGTAGCCGATATCGGCTGTTACGACATAATCATCGGCCTCACTTGGATCAGGCAACACGTGCCACTCATCGAGTGGTCGCTAGACAGAGCAGACCGAATGGTCTTCACATCCAAGTACTGTTCTGGTTCATGCCTCCCAACACCAGCAGACGTGTATGGAGTAGACTCTCGAGAACCCAGGCCCATGCAACCTCCTAAGGTCACTGTTGAAGAAGAAAAGGAAGATACACCAGTCACCCTCGAACCTGTCTGAGTTGCGTTCTCATCAGGACCAGCATTCAAACTGGCACAGAAACATGCAGTTGACTCAGGACTCGTCTGGTATAAGAAGAACACAGAGCTCTCAGTTGCAGCTGGACAATTGCACTCCACGCGCATCGCAGAAGCAGAACAAGCCAGAAAGCCCAAGAAAGAACTGAAGGATGCCGTCCCTGTTGAGTTCCATGAATTCCTAGATATCTTTGACAAAGAAGAGTCACAGGTACTACCACCGTGACGACCATACGATCTCAAGATCGATCTGATCCCAGGAGCCAAACCACCATTCAAGAAAATCTATGCCATGTCCCCAGTGGAACTCGATGCCCTTTGAGTATACCTGGATGAAAACCTCGCGAAGGGCCACATCCAACCCTCCAAATCGCCAGCTGGAGTGCCAATCATGTACGTGAAGAAGAAAGATGGGAGCCTCAGACTATGTGTCGACTATCGTGATCTCAACGCCATGACAATCAAAAACCAGTACCCACTACCACTGCCCAATGAAATCATGGATAGGGTCCAAGGCGCGAAGATCTTCAGCAAAATCGACATAAGAGCAGGCTACAGCAATGTCAGGATCGCTGATGGCGACGAATGGAAAACGGCCTTCCGAACCCGTTATGGTCACTACGAATACACGGTCATGCCATTCGGACTCACAAATGCCCCTGCGAACTTCCAACTACTAATGAACGACATCTTCAGTGACATGCTAGACCACAAAGTGGTCATCTACCTTGATGACATCCTAATCTTCGCCAAGAACAAGGAGGATCATGATAAGATCTTGAAAAAGGTCCTCCAGCGACTTCGAGACAACCACATCTGGGCCAACCACTTGAAGTGCGAGTTCATGCTCAAGGAGATTGAGTACCTTGGGTTCATCATCAACAGAGAGACCATGTGGATGGATGAAGCAAAGATCGCGGCCATCAAGGAATGGCCCACACCAAGGAACATACACGACATCCAAGTGTTCCTAGACTTCGCCAACTTCTACAGATGGTTCATCCGAGGATACTCCTGGATAGCATGACCGATCATGGATCTATTGAGGAAGGAGACCACATTTAGATGGGAAAGAAAGCAAGAAGAGTCATTCCAACAGTTCAAAGACATGTTTACTTCAGCTCCTATCCTTGCCTTCCCTGACTTCACCAAGCCATATGTCATTGAAACCGACTTGTCAATCTTTGCTAGAGGTGCTATCCTATCACAGAAAGGTGCAGATGGTCACCTCCACCCTATCGCATACTCCTCAAAATCACTGTCGCCAGCAGAGAGGAACTACGATGTCTACGACCTCGAATTGCTAGCTATCTATGAGGCATTTAGAGAATGGCGACAATACCTGGAAGGAGCAGTAGGGGTCATGATCGTTGTCACCGACCATGCAAACCTGGAAACGTTCCTCACCGCAAAGGAACCATCATGAAGACAAGCCAGATGGAGCCTATTCTTAGCAGGATTCGACTTCAAAATTGTCTATAGACCAGGGATCAAAGTGCGCCCAGACCCACTGAGCCGAAGGCCAGACCACCAGCCACAAGGGGGGGTAGAAACCTTCAAACCTATCCTCAACTCCTCCCACTTCCTTCACATCACTGCCACACAATTCTCTGACACTGACTTCGTCACATGTATTCAACAAACATTACCAAATGACAAGACAATGGCTGCCGTCCTGGCCTTCTTCTGACACAAGCCTGAGAATGCCCCAGCAACAGTTAAGGAGAAGTTCAAGGACTTTGAAATGAAGGAAGGAGTCCTAATATACAGAGGAATGGTCTACGTACCAGACAATGAAGAACTCAGGAGAAATATAATGGAGTCAAGGCATGATGCTATCACGGCAGGACATCCAGGAAGAGCCAGAATGCTAGGAGTCTTGGCAAGGGACTACTGGTGGCCATCTATGACAAAATACGTGCACCTATATGTTGACAACTGTGACACCTGCATCAGGATGAATATGATTAACCAACCCATCATCAGCACGTTACAACTGCTGGAAGCACCAGAAGGATGATGGACTGACATATCATATGATCTGATCATCAAACTCCCCACCACTGAAGCAGGACACAATACAATCCTTGTTGTGGTCGACTGATTCTCCAAGAGAGCGCACTTCATCGCCACCAATGAGAACATCTCAGCCAAACAAACTGCCAAACTGTTCTTGGACAACATCTGGAAACACCACGGCACACCACTGAGGACTGTGTCTGATAGAGGCTCCATGTTCAACTCAACCTTCATGTGCCAACTCTACTCCGCTATCAGGATCAAACCGAACTTCTCCACCACCTACCACCCCCAAACTGATGGGCAAACTGAAAGAGTTAACTCTTTGCTGGAACAGTACCTTTGAGCATATGTATCACATCAGCAAACAGACTGGGACGAATGGCTCCCTATGGCAGAATTCCAGTACAATAACGCCCCCCATTTGTCCATGGGATTCAGCCCCTTCTACATTGATAACGCCAGCCACCTGAACATCTCACCCAAGACATTCAACAGCATGACTGTCCCTAGCACGGAGGAAATGGTGAGAAGGATCAAGGAGGTTGGGGAAGAAGCAAAGGCAACACTGGAGATGGCAAATGAAAAGCACAAAAGGTTCTATGACGAACATGTGCGAAGAGTGACAGAATATCGAGAAGGCGACAAGGTGTGGTTGAACCAAATAGACCCTATCACTCACAACCCCATGATAGTCACAAATCGACCAGCACAAAAACTCGAACATCGCTGTCTAGGCCCCTTCACGATCTGCAAGAAAATTGGGAAGCTGGCATACCAACTGAAACTCCCCTCCACGATGAAGATCCACCCTGTCTTCCACATTTCGCAACTGTCTCCAACCTGAGAAGACCCAATTGTTGGACGTCATCATGAGCAACCACCACCAGTGGTGACCAAAGATGGAGAGGAGGAGTATGTGGTAGAAGAAATTCTGGATTCGCAATGGCATCAAACCCATTTCCAATACCTTGTCAAATGGGCCAGGTACGATGTGTCAGAAAACTCTTGGAATTACTTGGAGGACACCATGAATGCCCAGGAACTCATCGATTCGTTCCACCAACGTTATCCAGAAGCTCCTCACCCACAATGGCCTACTTGCCCTTCACTGCGTTCTCAGTCTCATCAGCCTTAGAGGGGGCAACTGTCACGACTTGGTAACCACAAGTTGGAAGCCAACTGTGGGAACCGGTCAAGACTGACCTCATGTTTGGTTCTAGACTTCTGCCTCATGGATTTGGACTGTGCTCATCCTCATGTATGTCTGCTGACTGACCTTGTGACTGCCTCATGTGTATAAGCCTGGACTCTTGCCTCATGTCTCCTTTGTATATATACTGTAGCAGCAGGAGGACTTATTCCTCACACAACATCTTGTATTTCCCCCCTGTACTGGTTCACTTCCAATTCAACTCTTATACTCTGTGCCTAAACATTCTGTGCACTGTCTGCACCACTCTACCTTGAACACTGAGGGCGTAGCCCTGTGGTCCCCTGCCTACTCATGACACATCCCACAAACATAGGGTGCAATCATCAGACCCTGAGACAATGGTTGTGCCATCAGGGGATACTGTAATGCAGTTGACAAAGCTGGTATGACCTGTCATTGCCACCCCAATGGCTGATCTAGTTTTAGCATCCCATAGATGTAGGGTGTGATCATTAGACCCTGAGATAATGGTTGTGCCATCAGGAGACACTGCAATGCAGCTGACAGAGCCAGTATGGCCTTTCATTGCCTCCCCAACAGCTGCTCCAGTCTTGGCATCCCATAGACATAGGGTGCAATCCCAAGACCCTGAGACAATGGTTGTGCCATCAGAAGACACTGCAATGCAGCTGACAACATCAGTATGACCTTTCATTGCCTTCCCAATGGCTGCTCCAGTCCTAGCATCCCACAAATGCAGGGTGTGGTCCTCAGACCCTGAGACAATGCTCACACCATCAGCACATATTGCAACACAATTGACTCCTCCAGAATGCTTAGATGCAGTCCAAAGATGTTGTGGCCATTGCTCTGCACGCCCTCGGATCACTCTTACACCACTGCCAGCTAAATGCCTGTATCGATGCGATAACCTGGTCTCCGATGGCACAAGTTCCAAAGCAGACATGTAGATGTGAAGAGTGCTTATGGTAATCGGTTCCATGAACTCCAATATGAACCGTTGGAGGTCGTGGAGAATCCTAGCCGTGTGCCCGACCTCGCCAGTCACAGCTGCAGTCACTGACTGTGCACGGATTGAGGTCCCCACCCTCTTAAAGAAGTGTTTTAGCCTTGCTCGTTTCCCAAGGGCTGCGGAACCGGGAACGGTCTGGGATGAATGTTGAAGGGTGATCAGATGACCAAGAGAGCTATTGGGAGAGGCGGCATGAGGCGAAGTAAATGGTGATGTACGTGGAAGGAGATGAAGACCAGTCTACAGAGCATGTAATCAACGATACCGTTGAAGGTGATATGATTTGATAGCACGTACCTCAAGCCAAGATTCCATCAACCTCGCCATCCCAACCGCTTCATGGACCCTCCCCATAAGACTGAGTCCCTCTACCCAATACATCAGCCCCGTATTGGCAAATTCTTCCACCAAGCCACGAACTTCTACACTCTCGGGAGGCGTCTGCGAAACGTGCATCGATAGATGAGCGCATGCGTACTGCAATCCAGGAGGTATATTGTCATCGATCCGCTGTGCCAAATCCTCGACCTCAGAGTTCAAAAGCGACGGGTCGAGGTTACACATATTACGCTTCAGGTCTCGCGTCCGTTGCAAACATCTGATGGCTAGCTGTTTGTGTTGTTCGCCGAGATCGAGCAGAAACCGAGGTTCACATCGAGAGCTGTCGGTCAAGTAGTCGATGAAGGAGGAATGGATGAAGCGTATAGGTTGCGTGTCTCGTGCCACTTCTGAGGCGTCAACGCTGGGAACTATGAGTACGGCTTGTAGATATGATAGGACCGTCACTCGAACCCGATGGGCGAATTTTTGATTTTGAGGTCCGCTAGGAGAGAGGAGAGACGCGAGAGTATGGATATTGATCGGCACTCGTGCGACGACGAGGGCGCCTAGGACGTTCCGGAAATCAGCGAGAAGGTCGCCATCGGAGCTGGTGGGGCACGCTTGTTTGAGGATTTGTGCGTAGATCTCGTCCAGATAGATACGTTTATTCGAAGAGAGGATGGCCTCGAGCTGTCTCTCAGGATCGCGAACGTTCGGATCGGCTAGCATCCTGGCCACCGTTGTGGCGCAGATGAATAATCCCTGCGTTTTGTGCACAAGGGCTCGCCGCCTCTCTTCCCCCGGCCAGTTCGATGGCTCCGCTACCCACTGGTTTACCATATCCGGCAGCTGCTCCTTGAAGTACATGGAAATATCTTCCTCTACGACTTATATCTTCTCTTCACCCAGAGAGTGGATTTCTAACTGCGATGTCAGTGTGTCAGAGTTGTAGCATCGCTGCAGGTGAGGCTCCCCTCGGCTCGTGATGAACACCTTGATCTGAGCGGGTAGCTTGTCGAGGAGCCCACAGATAAGACGAAGAAGTTCGGAGGCGTAGCGACCGTCGCACTCATCCAGCGCGTCTAGAATGATGAGAAGCGCTGGAGAGGCTCCGTCAAGGGTTTCTAGGGGCTCTTGGATCAGCTGCTGAAACTGATCGTTCAGCGTCATTTGCGTAATATCAAGCCCCTCCTGCATAGCAGACTCGATCGCCGACGCGATTTTCGATCGAAGCCTTCGGTCTGCCCAGCTCGCGAGCTGTCGTGTAATGACCAAGACAGCGCCTTTATTCCTAGATTGCTCGTCGCGTGTAAAGTGGAAAACCGCTCCCAAGCGTTGCGATTTTGCCTCCTGTCCCGCGATACTCGACGCGATGGACGACTTACCAGTCCCGGCCTGTCCTAGAAGCACGAATCCACGTTTGCTACTGCTTGATTGATCCTCCATCCACTGAGTGATTCTTCCTAGGACAGGCTTCCGTGTCCCCTCGAGGCACCGAGGCTTCTTGGTTGCGCCAGAGTCCCCAACCCCGAGCAAGTTGATGAGAAGATTATTCCCTGGTTCCAAGGCATCGGCTTATGTGATGCATAGTAAAAGAAAGTACGAACCTGCGTCCTGAAAAAATATTTGGCATCAGAGATAACGCTCGGTAAAAGGACTCGCTTCACTCACAACTCGTTCCTGAGGAGACATGAATTGTTGTCGTAGTATGAGAAGTTGTTGTTGGGTCAGCTGCTGAGCGATCATTCTGTCTCGATCCTGCGATGATATATATGAGCCTTTGCGGATCATCAACATGCGCAGCTTTAATCACCTCCTCCTCCTGGACAGCGACGCGATGATCCTGGCTCATCTGAGACTGGTTTTCAAGTATGAGTCCCTGATTTTGACGAATAATGTCGACGCCATGTCCTACGGCTACTACGGTCTCCAGCTGCGGTGATTGTAAGTTGTGATTAGTACGTAAGGGATCACCGTACACTATCTTACCTGAAGGTCTGCTATCGCGTTGTTTACCCTCTCTTTCATGCCTGCTAACTTCGATGCATCCCCCTCGTAGCTGAGTATTCTGTAGTGTAGACGCCGCGAGATGAGGTCTTCCATTTCTCCCTTTATGTGCTCAAGCACCCTGGTTATAGCATATGTTGAGTGTTAGACAACTAACATCGGCTAAGATATGGCAACACACCCTGCAAAGGCCTCAAGACGCGCCTTCGTGTCATGGCTTCTTTCGAGCTCTTCGGGCGGTTTGTTCTTGAATGGGCGCATGGCCGTCTCAGTCACGTTCGCGATGTGGACCGCCAACGTCTCAGCATCCTCTACATTCCCTGTTACGCCCTGATCGAGATCGATCAGTCTGGAAGGTCAGCGTCCAGCGATCTTACTGATCCACCTACCTCTACGATCCCAATGATTTGGAGAGCGATATCAGAGATTGCGGTCACAGCAGACTTGAAGGGGTCAGGAATGGGCGCAACTTTGAGTACTTTAGATAGGACCTGTAGGCCCTGCTTTGCGGTGTCCATGGCAGCGATATCGATGAGTTGAGAATGAGGAATGCTACTCTGCGAGCGAACCAGAAGTCACCGTTCTAGGGACTCGGACGTTCGCCCTCGCGCCACTCGTTTCTTCATGGATAATATAATGGCCTTGATATTATCCGGCGCCTCGGGGCCCCGTCAATGATTGTTGTTTCACACTGCACAATATCAGGACCCGTCTCGTACGTTGCTTTGAAGGTGACCTTAACGGACCAAGGTGTCTCTCTGTCTCTCTTATCTTCATTCCAATGGGTATACCATAAGCTGGCTGTTATCACCCCTGCTAACGCACACATCCCAACCGCGAGGGAGGTCATGGACGAAAGTCAAGTAGTTATATCATCATCATCCACATAGTGGGCGAGGACGTCAATCGGACAATCCAATACCAAAACCCGAGGAATTGGGCGGATACATTCATTTAGTCGAGATATCCTCGTTTACAAGAGTTGAACCGTACAAGCATGACCTAGGGATGTAGTAGTTCTGCATTTGCCATGCGTAGCAACAAGACTGCAGTCAATAATAATCGGGCTGTGCAATGGATGCCCTTGATTCTTTGTCCAAGGTAATCCAAGTTCCCCACCAACTCGCACATCAACAATTATCTTGTACCTCACACTCGTTCGTCCACTCAACACTCTCCGTCAACTTATCAAATCCTCATTCCCGTTTTGTCGTTCTCTCCCCCTCATCACTCTCACGCAACACTTAGACGATCTCGGGTTCTCTACCGATCATCCTGGACAAGCTCTCACGGACAGCTATTGCATCGACAAGGAGATGATTCTGGGGGCGCGGACGGGGCGGGAATCTCTTGGAGGGGAATAGAGAGGTGACTTTTGATTGCGGATGGGTATAGGAGGGGTAAGATCAATATGAGTCTTCACCCGCAGGTCTAATGTGCTAGGACGTTAGATTTCACGAATCCCGCCGTAGGCAAGGCATTTGAGGAAGAGGACGGAGGTCGCTTCGACAAGATCCAACATCGATACGAGGTTGGGACAGTGACCCCCTCCCAGGCGACGTATGACGACTATCAGGTAGAATTGGTGATGGCGGACCTCAAACTTGAGGTGGCGATGACGAAATAGGAGGCCCGTTGATGGATACCGGCATATACCCCCTGGACCAATCCGAGCTACGAGGTGGAGATAAATGGCTGGAGATCATTGGGTGCGGTGTGGCGCAAAACAATATTTTGAAGTCAATATTGAGATATGCTTGAGGGTATGGTAGGTTGATGACGCTGGATTGGGAAAAGTGACTGAAAACGATCCAGTTCCAGGTTTGAGAAAACCTAGCTACCCCGACTGCAGTTGATGGTACACCTCTCAGGAACTGTATTCTGATTGGTCGTGGGCAAGTCCCCGTTGTCACCGCATTCCGTTCTCGACTACACAATAATCTCCCGCAGATGAGCACTGCTGCTGGAAGATACCCACCCGTAGCGGACGGCCATGAACGTGAGTTTTCGAGCGCATCCAAAAATACTTTCCTCTCGTTAACATACCTCGCTTAGAATGGTTTATCGATGAGAGCCCAAAGAATCGCATGGTGCTCGCCTTGCTCTCGGGGATCGATGAAGAAGTCTCTTGGTCACTCTTCCGTCTTGGTCACCTCTCGTACCAACACGGAAACCGCTTCTATCTCAAACCTCTCTTTGGTCTGACCGACGCGTTATTGGAATGGCCGATGTGGTATATCCAGCACGACGGCGGGCTCATTGGGGATTCTTCTCATTCATCGCATTCGCATGCCTTCGCTGGTACTGAAGATGACGGAGATATTATGGACGAAGGGTGGTCCACTCCCATGAGCGTTCAGAGGAAGCGTAAGCACGCGATGGAGAGCTTGTTGATCTTGCGCAACGCGTCATTCGAGGACCAAAACGCCAAATATATCATCACCAATAGGCGTACTGTTCCGCTCCTCATGGGTCTCAAGACCCTCTCTGCGCATTCATCTAACGCCGAGTTTATCACCTACCTCTCGGAGCTGTTTCAGGCGCTGGCTGCATATATCGTCCTCCCACCATTTGGTCAGAAGCCTCAAAAACCTATACCACCGCTCCACGCGATCGCCACGCTCGTATCGACATCTAAGGATCGGTCTGTGATCATCGCACTTCTGAGTGCGCTCAGCGTCTTACTCACAACAGTTACACCCACCCACGCCCATAACCCGAATCATGTAGTATCAAACTCCCCTGCTCTCGATGCCGCAATTCGATACCTCCCGCTCGCGTCCGATAAGCCACTCTTAGCCGCGTCCTTGGACTACCTGTATGCGCACTTATCTCATCCTCCAGCGGCGAAAGCCTTCTTACACCATCCAGAGTTGGTCAACGTGTTGAGGATGTGCATTGCACTATTACACACGGATCAAGAAGGGGCGAAAAGGACGTTCGCGCTTGGACCTGCGACAAAGACGGCTCCGCAAGAGCCGAGCCTTCCATTATATCAACTGACTGGGGACGAACTTGAGAAACTGCTGGCCACACCAGAGCCACAACGATGTATGGACTGGTAGGTCTATATTTATATTACTTCGGCTTTGATTTCACTGACTGGTCGTTGCAGGCTTGCACGGATGTACGTCCTTGCCCGTGAAGACGAAAATGAGATTCAGAGCAACCTCTGGATATTATACCGGGACACCTTCCAACCGCACTCGGACCGTGCGGTTGGTGGCCTCGCCCCAGCGGCAGAAGTTATCAAAAGGATGATGGATGTCTTCCCTCAGACACTTGCGGTTCTTGAACAAGGTCCCCCGCAACGATATGTCTTGAAAGGCATTCGGAGGCGATTCCAAGAGGGAGTGTTCAAGTGTCGGTGGGCCAAAGGTGGTTGTGGTGCTCCCTCATTCGAGAGCTCGGGAGACCTTTTCAAGCACATCGTGGATACACACTTGGAGGTGGAGATTACTCAAGGAGGAGGAGCGGACGCAATGAGATGCGAATGGTCGACCTGTCCATATGGCGGTGTGCCAATCAATACCCTCAAGTCTCACATTCTTACGCACATACCGTCTGCATCTCCTCCGAAAAAGCATCCCAATCAACCGACGTCGATTACACTTCCTGCGGCACCGTATCCGCATCCTTCTCCAACACCGACCCAGCGTCCGCCTCCACCGCCACCACCCCAAAACATCACCTATACCGTCCCATCCAAGGATCCGACGTCCACCTCTCTGACCGCCCTCCTCGTTGTTCGTGTCCTCTTCCGACACAGCTTCCCCGACGTCGGCGATCCCGCACCGCCGGTCTCCGACGAATTGCGGTTTGGGTTCCCAATGCCTCCAGCGCTGTCAGGAGAGATCCAACAGCTGGCTAAAGACAGAGAAGATGAGCATCAGGATGGAGGCGGAGCAGGTGGAAATGAAGAGACGCATGGGGAGATGGAGATAGAAGGACAACTGAAGGGGAAGAGGGCGTTTGAGAGGATCGGAAGCAGTTTAGCTGGTGTGAGATTGAAGGAGGAGAGTTTGGCGGCATGGGTGGAGGAGATGGTCGGTGCCGTCGGCATGGTCCCTTTCTGCGAATTGTGAGGAAACCGTTGGTAGGTGGACCTCCGAAGTTCTTGGGAGATCAATGGGTAGGCACGGAAAAACCGAGAGGTGTTATAGCGCGTCGCTATCACGGACGGTCAATGCGCAGTCGCTTGCAACCATTACTGTCTCCGAGGCAATCGAATGTGTAAAAGAAGATGTAATGTGCCGACGGCGAGTGGTAGTTTAACGGACCGTCTCAACACCCTGGGTGTTGATTGTCCCGATACGCTTAGGTAACTTTAATGGAGACGGCCGCTCAACTTCTTTTCCATACCCCACCCTATTCGCACTGCGCTTGGTTGCTAAAATTCGATACCTCAACCAAGGCCGGGACGATGTTATTGCGGCTTTGGTCTTTATATACTGCGGTTATTGGTTGTTTCTCTTCTCAATCGAAAGCATCAGCCGGTCTGAAGCCCCCGACTCGTCCCGTCATTTCATTCGCCCCCTCTTGCCCCTCTTTGCTTCATCCCTCTCTACCGCTCGTTCCGGTCAACGTTCCCTTCCTTTATCTAACTTCAGATCATCTTCAACAGGGTTGAAGCACTGCAGATCACGATGCACTCCTTTTTGTTCACATTCGTTTCAGCTCTCTTCGCGCTGGTCGCAGTGGTCTATGCGGCGCCAACTCCTAAATACTCGTATGCGGCACGTCAGATGAATCATCCAGCCGCTCGACGTGGGTTGTGTATGATCAATGGGGACGTGAAGCCCAATTCCTATGTGGTATGTGTTTCGAGTTCATTTCGCCCCCATGTTCCCTTCACCCAAAGCTAACAACACCATGTCTATTTCCTATTCCTAGGTCAAAATAGCCTCCACCACTAACGCGACACAACACGTCGCGTGGGCGCATCAACTTGTCGCGAATTCCACAGCGACCAATGCCACTACCGCGAATGTCTTCACGGAGGCGTTTAACGGTTACAGTGCCGAATTGGACGACGACAAGGTGGCGCAGATCCTATCATCGGGTCAGGCGGAGTGGGTGGAGGAAGATGCGATGTTGTATACTACTGGGACACAGTAAGTCCAGGCTAAAACAACCAATTTATAATCGGAGCCCAAGCTTACTTACATCTATGTTCTCCTATAGGACGGATGCGACTTGGGGCTTGCAGCGTATCAGCTCGGCGACACCCCTCGGGGCCAACACGAATCCGTTGACTTTGAACTTTAATTATACGTTCGACAATACGGCGGGCCAGGGGGTTGACGTCTACGTGATCGATACCGGCATATTAACCACGCATGTGCAGTATGGAGGACGTGCTCAGATGGTCTTCGCTGCCCAAGGCTTGAACACCACGGATGATAATGGGCATGGATCGCATGTTGCTGGAACTGTTGGAGGGACGACCGTCGGTGTTGGTTAGTCTCGTTCTCACTGCTCTGGAACAACCCCGATGGCTGATTGAAATCTTCCATCCTCATCCAGCAAAGAGCGTGAACCTTTTGGGCGTAAAGGTCATCGCCGCGGATGGTGAGTCACTGGAACGAGCAACCCATGTATCCCTTATTTTATTCACCGAATATTTTCACAATCAGGTTCCGGTTCATCGAGCGACATCATCTCTGGGATTGACTTTGCTATCCAATCCGCCAAGGCGTCCGGCAATCCTTCCGTCATTTCGATGTCGATTGGTGGCGCCAAATCCCAGGCGATCGATTCCGCTGCTATAGCCGCCGTTACGGCTGGCATCCACGTCGTCGCTGCGGCTGGAAACGACGCGCAAGACGCGTCTAATGACAGCCCTGCATCCGCCCCTGGTGTCATCGCCGTTGGAGCCATGAACATTGCCGACCAAGTGTCTTCGTTCTCTAACTTCGGGTGCGTCTCCCTACCCTTTTCGCTTTGGGGACGATCGATCCGACTCCGGGTACAGGCGCTGATGCATATTGTTATCTTACGTGAAAAATAGTTCCGTCGTGGATGTCTTTGCGCCCGGAGAGGATGTCATTTCTTGCGGTATCACATCTAACACGGCGGCTGCCGTATTTTCCGGGACGTCTCAAGCCACTCCACACATCTCTGGCCTCGCCGCCTTGCTCCTCTCGCAAGACAGCACTATTACGCCAGCTCAGATGGCCACACTGATCAAGCAGATGGGTGTATCAGGCCAACTCTCAGCGATACCTTCATCCACCACCACCAACCTCATCGCTCAGAACTTCATCTCCAACACCACTGCCACTGCTTGATTCTAACATTCGTTACTGTATGTTGTCGCTCTTTTGGGCTTTTTCGGTTCTTTTTGGTGTCCTTGCCCTGGCTGGCGAGTGGTCTTGAGTTCTTTCACCCTTTGTTTGTCGTCGTGTATCTGGTTCAGGAAGCCAATGTGATTGCGAATTGTGAGGAAACCGTTGAGAGGTGGATTTCCGAGGTTGTGTGGTTCAATGGGCATACTCGGAACACGCAAGCGGGGTTATCGCGCGTCGCTATCACGGGAGGTTAGATGCAAGGTCTCTTCACGACCATTGCCGTCTCCGAAGCAGTTGAGTGAGTAGACAGAGGATGCAATGCGCCGACGGCGCGCGGTATGTAACTTGAGGTGTACGCTGTTCACTCGGGATGTGCATTGTCCGACATGCTTAGGTAACCCTGGTGGAGACAACCGCTCAAACTTTTTCCATACCCAACCCTGATCGTACTAGGTACCTGGACAAAGGCCGGAGGGATGGTCTTACTGCGGCTTTGGTCTTAATATACTGTTCCTGCCGCGCCTCGCGGTCTTTTTCTTTTCTCCATCAAAAGCTTTAGCTAGTCTCAAGGTTCTGATACCATCTCCTTGTCCCCTCTCCCTCTCCTCTTTGCTTCCTCTCCCCCCCACGCTCGTTCTGGTCAACGTTCTTTTTCCTTTTGTCTTATCGTCTTCAACAGGGTTGAAGCAAATTGAGAACCGCCACGCCCGCCTTTTTGATATCCGCAAAGCACTGCAGATCACGATGCACTCCTTTTCCTTTTTCGCTACCCTCATTTCGACTCTTCTCGCGCTGGTCGCTGTGATCTATGCTGCGCCAACTCCCAAGTACTCGTACTCGGCCCGTCATATAAATCACCCTGCCGCCCGGTGTGGGCTACGTCTGATCGATGGAGACGTGAGACCCAATTCCTACGTGGTATGTTTCAAGTTTACATAGTTTAATTTTCATTCGGCTAATGCAACGCCACATTACGACTATTCATAGGTCAAGCTCGCCTCCACCACTAACAGGACACAACACGTCTCGTGGGCGCATCAACTAGTTGCCAATTCCACCGCGACCAAGGCCACGTCTGCAAATGTTTTCGCCAACGCGTTTCACGGGTATGTTGCCGAGTTGGACGACGACAAGGTGATGGAGATCCTAACGTCGGGCGAGGCGGAGTGGGTGGAGGAAGACGCGATCCTGCATACTACCGCGATACAGTGAGCCAGGATTTGATTCTTTTTTTTTTTTTTTTTTTTTTGTTAGACCAGGGCGCTTACACCCATAATCTTCTAGGACAGGTGCGACGTGGGGCTTGCAGCGCATCAGCTCATCAACACCTCTCCCGGCTGATGCGGATCCGTTAACCTTGAGCTTCACTTACAAGTCCAACGACGCTGCGGGCAAGGGGGTTGACGTCTATGTGATCGATACTGGTTTGTTGGCCACGCACAACCAGTTCGGAGGTCGTGCGAAGATGGTCTTCACTGCTCCCGGCTTGAACACCACCGATGATAACGGCCATGGATCGCATGTTGCCGGAACTGTTGGAGGGACAACTGTCGGCGTTGGTCAGTCTAGCCGCCTTTTCACTGCTTTCACATCGCCCCAAAGGCTAACCTGTATTATTTACATCCAATCAGCGAAGGGCGCAAACCTCTTGGGCGTGAAGGTCATTGCTGCGGATGGTGAGTGTTGGAATGAGGGATTCGCCTTCATTGGTTCATGCTCATAGAATACCCCCTTGTTACTCCCAGGTTCTGGCTCGTCGAGCGACATCATCTCTGGGATTGATTTCGCCATCCAAGCTGCCAAGGCATCGGGCAGACCTTCTGTCATTTCGATGTCCATTGGTGGCGCCAAATCACAGTCGATTGATGCTGCGGCGGTAGCCGCGATCTCCGCTGGCATCCACGTCGTCGCTGCCGCTGGGAACGATTCGCAGGATGCGGCCAACGATAGCCCCGCATCTGCCCCTGGTGTCATTGCTGTTGGATCCATGAACATTGCCAACCAAGTGTCTTCATTCTCTAACTTTGGGTGCGTCTTACTACCTTTTCGCTCACACAAGTCCAAGCACTGATTTATTTTACTACCTTATGTGGATACAGTTCCACCGTAGATATCTTTGCGCCTGGAGAGGACATCATATCTTGCGGCATCACATCCAACACGGCGGCCGCCATACTGTCGGGGACGTCTCAAGCCACTCCGCACATCTCCGGCCTCGTCGCTTTGCTCCTCTCTGAAGCCAGTAACATCACGCCAACTCAGATGGTCGGCCTGATCAAGCAGATCGGTCTTTCAGGTCAACTCTCGTCATTGCCTTCATCTACCACCACCAACCTCATCGCTCAGAACTTCGTCGCAAACACAAACATCCCTCAATTCTAAACACATCCACACACCCCATCCATACGCTATGTTATCACTCTTTATACTCCGCTCTTGGGGCCTCGAGGTGTTCTTGGTTCCTTGCCCTGGCTGGCGAGTCATTCTCGCTTCTTGGGTTCTTCCGCCTTTGTCATACACCTACATGTGGTTCAGGAAACTGGGTGTGACTCCACATACACACTCTTTTTTTTCTCCTTGTGTACTTGATGTACATTATACACAGTTGAAATGTGTTCTATGATCGGTGCCTAGCCACGTTTTCAAAATAAAAATAAAAACACTGAATATTGAACCGGAAGTTGAATATCTATCCCATGGGGATTTCGATTTCAATCCCAGCGCCAGCGGGGAGCTGGGTTTGATTTCCCAAGTTCTTTTGTCTCACGCCGTGCTGCGTCGAGTTTGTTACTTTCTCTCCCCCCTCCACCACCGCCGAAACACCCAATGGACGTAGTGACGCCACCTCAACTACACGCAACCGTCAGAGATCTCGTATTCACTCATAAAAGCTTCTACAACATCCCTTCTGGTCAAGTCGAAGAACCTCGGGATTGGGAGCGCCTGGCGTTCGTCGGAGAGGGCGTCTTGTTCTCGACCGTTTCGAAGCTATTGTATCGGTTGCTTCCTACGTACAAGGCTGCTGCTCTAAAGGTAAGTTGTAGTCGCACAATTTTGATCATCGTACTGTGGTTGACGCTCGGGCGCTCTCTGTCATCGTCTACTCCCGCGATTCTCCGCCACCCCACACACATCAGCGTGGCCGAGTCAAGCTCATGTCGAAAGAGTGTCTCGCATCTGTGACGGACCATCTCGGCTGGATGAAGCAGATCCGATGTTCCGAGGGCGATAGGCCCAACGTCACTCAATCGGTTGATAATCGCGCAGCGCTTACGGAAAGTTACATCGGCGGCGTCGCCCTTCAGTATGGTCCCGTACCGGCCGAAGAGTGGGCAGAAGACTTGTTGGTGATCTTCCTGAGGAGATATCTGATCGAGGAAGGTGCAGATATCGGCGTTGTGATAGGAATGGCAGACAAGGCGCGAGCGAAGCGATCGGCACCATCGCTACCCCCACCACTACCCCCATCTCGGAAGCGTTCCGCTGAAGACTTGAAACCTTCCTTGAACAAATCTGATTTGGTGGCGTTGTCAGAAAGGAACAATGCTGCGCGGATGAGCGATGTGGATGGGGAGCCAATGGATTGCTCGATGGAGATTGATGCGCCGAGTTCGGGTGAGGAGAGGAACTTTGCTGGTACAGGTCGTGGCGGTGGCATGAGTCCACCCCCACAACCTGCCCCAGCGACGGGCGCTCTCCTCGCCGATCCACTACCTCCTGCATACAGCTCTGCTCCACCTCTATCGCACCTCCCTCCAGCAACGACCGCTGTCTTGTCACCGCCACACACTGGAGTCGGAATAGCCTTGGCCAATCAGCAAGCTCAGACAGTGCCGGGGAGCTATCCTTCCAGCATCCTACCTCAAGACATCATACCCATTTACGATCCATCGAATCATACGGATGGTGGGTATACATATCATCATCATCGCTCAAGTCCATATGTGCCACCACCGATAGCCACTGGTTCAAATCTCTACCCATTGCCACCTTCATCAACATCATCGCATTCACGATTATCTACACCTACAACGTCTCGCTCCCCAGCGCCCATCACTCGTCCTAATATCGCCCTCATGGACAAGTCACAAATTCTCAAAGGATGCCTGGCTAAGCTAAACGAGCGCGCCAAAACGAGGTTCGAGAAACCAGAATGGAAAATGTCAAGTGAAGGACAGGGGCAACTTACTGTGTGGACGGCGCGCTTATCTCGTGAGCATCTTCCCTTTTACCTCCACTCGTCCACAGCCTATCGCGTTCACTCACACTTATCCCCTCTTGTCCACGCGATCAGTCGAGGGAAAGAGGGGGGTGGTTTGCGAGGCGCAAGGCCAGAGCAAACAGATAGCAAAGGAGTTAGCTGCCAAAGCTGCGCTTGAAGTACTCAAGTGGAATGTACGTCCTTACCTCCATATTCTGAACCTTGACGGATTCAAACCGTATTAGTCCTGATGCTCAACACGAACTCTGGAACAGGACCGGCCTTGGTGACCTGCAAATTCGCCTGATTTAGACTTTGACAGACAGGCCTTGCTTTTTTTCCTCGGGCTCGGCCGAAGGCCTACCACGTGCATACACATTCTCTCGACCCCCTCGGATCATCACGCATTCACATGTATTTATCCAAATTAGTGGTAGTAGCCTTAATTGATTTGAGAAGGTTGAGAAGCTGGGGGGAGTGGGACGATTCGGAAGCGCGCTGGGGTGACGCAACACAGGAAAATAAGGAAAGTGGGATAAGATAGCGAGAGAGAGAGAGAGAGAGAGAGATGAGAGACAGGATAATGTAAACCATCTGGGAGGAGGTAACGTGGAGGTGCGCAAGAAAAGAAGGTTTTGATGTGAAAGCAGGATCGTAGCAAGTCTGCGGCGAGGTATCAAACTTGCCAAGGTAGAAGAACAAACAGCAATAGAGAAAAAAAAACTTTTCGATCAACTCCTTGTGTGCGTCGGGACGAACCACAACGAGCTGATGAGCGTCGACGTCAAGATCGCAGATATTGCAACGACCTTTGTCACAACCTCCCAGTTGCTCCTTCGTATCACGCTACTCTCGATCAGCGTCATAGGCGCGAACGGGCGAGGCCTTGGGCCCCTTCGATCACCGGGCGCAGGATTCAGCTCCCGGTAAAAAGAAAGGAGGAGGCTGGAGACGGTTCGGCCTTCATGGTAACACCGCTGCGGTTCCTCTGTTGAATTCGAATTCGAAGTCGAATTCACTGTGCGAGTGGCAGATAATGGAGGCGGCGGTTCGTCTGGGATCATCCCTGGTGCTGTGGTTGTAGGGAACTGCTGTGCTATAGGGGCTGCGGAGGGAGAGGAGGTGAATGACGATGGGTCTGAAGGGTCGAATACTAGTGAGATCGATGTGAGCGGCTGATCATCCGCAGGAGCACCGAAATTGGTAGGATGCATGGACGTGATGATGGGCGGGGTAGGCGCTGAGGGAGTACGTTTCGATGGCATGGGCACGGTGATTGCGGGGGAGGATGTAGGTGGAAGGCTACTCAATCCGGACTGAGTAGACGGCGAAGGGGACGCGAGTCGCTTTCTTCCGATGATCGATATCCCTGTCGCGGATGTGGAGGCCACCGAAAGCGAGAGAGGATATCCCAGATTGATTCCCTCGTCTATGTACTCCTCTTTCCCATCCTTTCCATCACCAGCGTGTCCAGACCCAGACACACCAACCAACCCCCACTCCTGTAGAGGTATCATAGTAGTATGACTCACGACACCTGAGATTTCGGGCCTCTCGAGCTCATAGTCTCTCAACTGCCTCCCGTCCCCAAACATCCATACGATGATGCATACTCCATGCCAACATCCTATGAACGCACAAAATCCGGCGAAGAGAAACGGTGTGGCCGCCAAGCGCACACGTCTTGGGGAGGGCGGATGTTGTGAAATTTGAGACAAGATGATAGTAACCCCACAAAGGAGGCAGACGATGCCGAAGCACAGGCCAGCCAAGAGGTGCAGCACACAGACGTTTCCCTGGGCGCGCGTAGTGACGAAAGTGGTAAGGGAGTTGCGGAGCATATCCTCCACTTCACGTCTAGCATGCGTAAATCGTTCCGGAGCTGGGTAAGTGTGGATTGACTTGGTTTCGTCTTGAGGCCGGATGATCGCGGATAAGCTGTCGTCGTTGATATTCACCGCCAGATGACTTTGTGGTGACAGGAAAGTCGCCTTGGCGCGAGCGAAGGAGAGGGCCAGAGAAGGAGAGTATGTGTTGGCAGCGTTGGCCATCTGCGCCTGGTATTTTGTTGTGTAGTCGTCAAGCCAATGTATGAAATACCTGCGAAGTGACCAGAACAGTGCTTTAGATCACCCGATCGTACAAAATCCCGTTACGATGGCTTACATGTTCTCAACACTGCGCTCTACGAAGCGTAGGTAGGCCTCGAAATCCTAAGGAGCGCGCCAGGAATTTATTCCAGGCTATTTATATAAACATGAACACTTGTTACTTACTGCAACACTCAGTGGCGGAAGATGTTTCCCTTCTAATACATCTCGCAATGAGATTTGCAATACCGGAACTACTAGCAGTAGCATATCCATGTCAGCGTTAAGATCACTGATATTCACATCAGTTTGGCCACTAACTTGAAAAGCTCCGCACACGGACCGCACCCAAGGGAGGTGGCGGCATGAACAACCTCAGAGGGAAGGACGGTATCCGCTTGAATGAATAAGGATGCTTCAGCAACCGACGCCCATGCCCAAGTTCCGTCTGATCTGAAGACGATGCGATTTTGACGTGGATATCAACGGAGTCTTGACAGACTGTAAAGGCTGTAACGAGCCTCGAATATGATGGTTGCTTCAGTCAGTGTCCGAGTGTCAGAACGTAGGATGGGGTGGTATGGTCCAGATTCAAACATGGCACAAAGATATATTTATGTTTAAGACTTGATGACGAGCAATGCATCTCGATGTCGGCTTGGATGATCGACGATGCCGCATATGCTCAAGCCGGTCGGAATCTGAGAGATGTGGTGCAGGGTCGGGAAGTAACAGGGGAGAAGCCGTGATTTTGAAGCCACTGAAAGCAAACCAAGCCACTCTTTTAGGACCGCCGAGATCACCGACTCCAGCGACTCTGCGCGTTGGGCGGAAAAGAAGCCAGTCGAGAGACCTTTTGTGCCATGTTATCGGGTGGGAAGGCATGAAACAGGCAAAAAAAACAAATTCATATTCAACCACGAGGCTAGAAAGATGAGAAACGAAGCATGTATACGGGGAAGACGAAGAAGTCAACTGAGAGTGATCGAGGACCGTCCAGGAAATATCATTTAAGAGGCCGGCCACAAGTGTAGAGTAAGTTGGGATGTCGATAACGACCTGCCTACGGTGGTTATGTTGCACCACCACCAAACTGGAGAGATGTCTGTCCATTATCTCCGCCCCGCTCGGGGTCTGGCATTCGATTGACTTTCATCTCTGGTCCATACTCGATGAAGTTACCAATGTCCTATAAAGGGCGACGAGTTAGAGGATCCCGTTCTCGTCATGTGCCGAGAGAACTCACCAATGGAGAAATGAAAATGTACTGCTTTGCTTCACTTGTTTTCGCTGTATCGATCTGTGCAAGTGTATATCTCTGTCAGTGACCTATATCGAGGGCCTCGGAATAGTTGACTTGCCATCAATTTCATAGCGATGCGACGGTTGATGCTGTAACACGCCACCACGTCAGATTGCCACCATAATCTCCAAGCAACTCAGAAAACTCACTTGTCCATGAAGACGTCGAACTCATCCAAACACCTGATCGGACTACCGATACTTTCCCAAAGCGATAGCAGCAGACAAATCTGGGCGTACGACTTCTCGCCTCCACTCAGCGCTTTAGGATCCCTGTCCTTGGCTACGGCCTGTGTGCTGCTGGTCATCGATTGGTCATCCGTTTGTACGCGCAGGGTTAGGGTCGCAGCGCCGTGGTCAAAGATGATCTTGCCAGTATAATTGCGCCTGGACAAATCTGTATAGCGAAAGTTAGGTCTTGAAGGGTATATCCGAGTCACACGATGAAATCCATAGACGTACGGAATTGGAATTGCACCTGAAGAACCAAAGAATAGTTGGCTCAGCACTCGCCGAGTATACATAGCGCATCATAGATTTGCCAACCTTTGCTCGGAGGGCGATCGCCCTTCTGAAAGTATGCCACTTCTCCATCCGCTTGTGCAACGCAACTTTCAATAGCTTTAATCAGAATCAAGAAGGTTAGCATTCTTCGCAGCACACGAGTTCTTTGTCCCAATATCTATACCTTGATGAGACCCTTGAGCTCTTTCAAACCACTTTCGGCTTCCTCCACCGCCCGTGTTGCTCGCAAAAACTCGGCCTCCATGTCTTCCACGGAAGCACCATGCCTTTTAATCATACAAATAAGACTGTGAGTGCGGTTCTCATAGATAGTCTACTTGAGATGCATTACTTTCGCTCTCGCCGTTTCAATGTCGCCTCGAGTTCGTTAATTTCTTTCTGAACGGCATCAGTCTTCCTTGGCTTCCTGACTTCTTCGCAATAATCAGATGCTTTCTTGTGCCAGTCCTGTATACACAATCTCTGAGCTGGGATTCATCGCCAGTAATAGTCGAGAGGCTCACCGCATACTCCATCTCTAAGCGAGCAACACGCTAAGGCAGGTGAAAACTGGTTAGGTGAACGCCTTCCCAAGCTATCGTGAAACTTACCGTGGCGATCACCTCCGCCTCCTTGTTAGCAGCGTCCAACTTAGTCTTCCAACCCAGGTGGATTTTCTTAGCCGCCTCAGATTGCTCGAAGAGCCCTTGAATTGCGGCCTACAATAAGAGGGTGGCAACATATCAGCGCATGCTTCCTTCCGCCGGGTCAAGCAAAGTCGCTCACCCTGGCAGCCTGTTTTCCTTGTTCGATCTCGTGGGCTCTTTCTCGTAACGCGGTGGCTCGTTCAACTAATGGCCTATTCTCCTCTTGGATCTGTTGTTTCCTTGCTTCAACCTGGAACGCACGTGGTTTTCAAGTTCAAAGAATTATGTCCACACAAAGAGTACAATGGAGGTTAACGACATACCTGAGCGAATTGAGCTTTGACTCCCTCCTTCTCCCTAACATGCTCTTCTCGCTGAAACTCCAAGGCAGCCACCTCTACCGGTGCGTCTTCATGTGATTGTAACTCCAGGTCGTGCTTTTGACGCTTGAGTGTATCGATGAGCTTTTGAACCTGCTGTCCTAAGCCCTGAAGCAAAGATGGAACTTTAGGCGACCACGCTAAAGATTAATCACGCTAAATTCGTGTACCTTGTATTCTTGCAGGTTTTGGGTTGCCTGCTGCCATCGGGTGCGAGCTTCACCTAGGAGACGACTGATAATTCCGAGCTTGTTTTGCAGTTCCTGCTCCCTCTGCTCGGCCTCGCTATGGTTTGGGAGGAGTGCACTCAAGACCGTTATCAACAAAAGGCGATCTAATATCTACATACCGGATATTGCTACTACTGTCCCCGTTGCTGAACAGATTCCGCCTAGGATCTCTCATGCCAGGAGGATTGAAGGGAGTGGAGAACCACCCACCATCACTACAAATGACCGACTTTCAACACTAAGTACGAATTGATGTAAATTTTCCAAGACACGTACTGGTACTTTGTGAGACGAAAATTGTCTGCGGTGAAGTACATTCTTCCAGCATCGCTTTGAGCCATACCCTGAGCCTCTGCACGAGTTCTAGCGAGACCGATCTTCTCTATATTGTGCGCGTTGATGAGAATACGTTTCACCCATTCGTCGGTGATCTAGCAGTCATGCAAGAGGCTAATCAGCTCACAGAAGTCGCCTTTCAACAGCCGAATAAATACATCGAGTATATGCAAAGGAGTGAGAGTGTTGGGGTTACGTGGAAGTCCGTCGGAATAGTCGAAAATGTCTGGTTCCGCGATGGTGATCGAGGCATGACTGTCAAAAAGAGACGTTGGTTATCGAAGATTCCATCGAGTATTGTGGAAGACTGACTTTTGGTTCCTACGCAAGATGTCTTGGAGTGGCTGACGATCAGAGAGGTGTGAGACCGCAAAACCAAACATCGTGCCACCAATTATTGATTGAATCACGGCCTTATAGCTCGGGTCCTTTAGGGTAACGTACATCCCGAGAGGGCCGATTGGAGGGGACGGACCAACCCAACGCGCATTTTTGATGTCATGTAAGATACGTTCTGCACAATACCTGGTGTTAGTCTTCCAAACTGAATCTTAGATCATGGACGCACCAATGTTATTCCCAAACGCATTATACTTGCTCTTCTCATTCGACATTTGAGTGGCTTTCCAGGCTCTTGCGTCTGCTAAATCCCTCTCAGTCTTTTTAAGGTCTGCCTCCGCATTGCGCCCCTGCTCAACGGTGTCTGCAACGGCCTGCTCTAGCCTCAGACGCTCCTGCACCATCTGCGCAAGCTCTGCCTCCTTCGCTCCAAGGGTCGTCTTGGTCTCCTCCAGTTGTACTCGGATGGCCTCACGCTTGTCGAACTCTCCACTTTGAAGTTTGAGGTTTTCAGCTGTGATCTGCTGATCGACATCGGCGATCAGCTTATTGATCGTGGTCAAATTTTGGTTCATTTCGCCGATATCTGCCTGCATCATCCACCATGTGAAAGAATTTCAGCTCGTGTGTCTTCCACCCAGGGCAATTGGCAATCAGGGTGAAAGTCTCGACACACCGTATACTCTTGTATCTTGGCTTTGTTGCGTCTGATCTGCTCGGTCAATGCCTTTCGTTCATCTGCCAATTGAGTATCGACGGCGACGTCATGCTCTTGAGACGCACTGAGTTCGGCCGACCGCGCGGAAATATCGTCGACTTTCGCCTATTGGAGGCGCAAGATACTATTAGAACAGTGTACACTGAGTAGACGAAAGTATGGTGGCGGGGCGCACCTGTTGTTCATCTACATGGGCTTGTCCCTTCGCCACCTTTCTAACTTGATTTGCTTCTGCCTCTTGCTCGGAAAGAAGTTCCTTTTCGCATGAGGGCGGCGCAATAAACGGGTAAGCCCAAAGCGCGGTAGAGTCGAAGCTAATCTAACCTTGTGCTTAGAGTTGACGTGGGACCATGCAAGCTCCTTCTTCAACTCCTTCAGTTTTTTAGTCTGGTCACGAGCTTTCTGGGCTTCGTTGAGCTTGTTCGTTGCATCTCGAGCAGCTTGCTTCAGCTCTGGGATGATTTCTTCCTTTTGTGCTAGGATCTTCTCGGACTTTCTGATGTTGTCCTTGATGACCTCATACTCCTCCGTGAGCTGGGCGAGTTGAGTACCCTGCGGGAGTTGATGGGACGAGTTAGCCCGTTTTTGGGAAGAGGATGAATTGAAACGACTATGGTACCTTGAGGAAGAAAGCGTACTTGTCAGCGGAAGTTGCACTTGCAAGGAACTGGCGGGCCGCGTCTTGGGTCAAAACGTTCAACGGAGAATCGATCTGAAAGTAAATTTTGTTAGTTACGAGGTTAAAATTAAGGAGAGACGCGCTTCCTTGCCTGTATATTCATATGATCGCTCATCTCTTGCAGGTCGGCCTTGGAACGCGAAATGATCTTCCCGTCCTTGCTCTTCATCTGCCATGTACTCGTCCCGTCCCTCTTGATCTTACGGTATATGATGATCATATTGCCATACTCGTCTTTTTTGAACGCTTCAGGTCCCCCGTTCTTGATCTTAAGCCAGATTTCCGCCTCGCTAGAACCGAGTCCTTGATATGAGATCGCTGGTGCTGTGTGGTAGCGATGTTGGAGACTTACTCCCTCCCTTCTTTGATAAAAGCTTTCAGGTTTGTTCCGCGTCCGGTCAGGTACGTACGCGCGCCTAGTGCGATCTGCAGTGCCGAGAGGACAGCGGATTTTCCACCTAAAATAATCTCTCAGTGAGGAATGTGTTACACAAAGAAGGTCCGCCCAGATCAGACGTACTGCCATTTCGCCCTGCAAAATACAATAAGATTGATGTCAAGACGCGTACAAGAAAGAAGCTACACCTTCATACCAGTGATGAAGTTAATCTGAGGTCCAAAATCGAACGTCAAATGCCGATGGCACATGAAATTCTTGAGTTCGAGCGAGTGGATAACACCTGATTGAGCAATGCTCTAAGCGCAAGGCAAATTTCAGTAAGCATTGCGACCGGAACGCGAAAACAACGGCACGAACCCCACGAGTGATCTTTTGGGAGAGATAGGCTCTGATCTTCTCTTCATTGCCCAATTCGTATTCCTCCTCTTTCCTCTCGTCGATGCCATTGGAGGCGTTCAAATCGACATCGCCCTCTTCATCTTCTTCGTGATCCTCGCCTATACTTTCGTCCTGATCGTCGGAAAGATCTTGCTCATTCGTAATGTCCTTGGGCTCCCGTTTTGCGCGTTTATGCTAGCACCAACAGAGATAAAAGTTGGTATTGAAGCGCCCGCGGAAAAATGCTAATCGGCGAGGTCTTACCGGAGGATGGGACTCGAAACCGCCCAGATTCTCGTCATCATCGTTGGGTATGGCTGAGCGTCGTTTAACCATGGTAAGTTGTGTAAACTACCAAGAGGGTATTAGGGATAAGGAAGTAGGTAAGGAAATCTAAAGAGGAGAAGCCGCGTGCAATGTTCGTTCTAATGTGGACCAGAGGTGTGCGAAGTCGCGTTCAAAGGGATAACACGCGCCTCGACGCGTCGCAATGACGACTTGCTAATCGTCTAAAGACGCGACACGACGCCACCGACTTCTATGAGGACGTGTCAGACAATCGATTACAAACGCTCATGCGTCTTGCTCTCTTGGATCTCAGGCTATGGGGTCGACGCGACGCGCATTACACAGCAAATACATGGAATTACCCGAGACATAGACAGTGCAGATAAAAAGAATCGCAAAAGAAAACCCATCGACAAGAGAAAGGCCCCCAAAACGAGAGGAAAGGAAAGGACAGGGAGTGAGCAAGCCGAGATCAGCGCAAGTTAAGGAGAGAGGGAAGAGTGGATAATGAGAGAGAAAATGAAACCAAAAAAAGAAAAGCTGACAAGTATTAACAATGAAACCCAGAAAAGATGAGTAGATAATAGAGAGAGGGCAATCAGTCCAGCAGATGAGGGATCAACTCTATGTCTGGAGTGAAGGAACGAGAGACAAAAGAGCGAGGGAGCGTCGAGCATGCACAACACAAATCTATGAAACACCAAAAGACGAAACGAGAAGGAAAGCCTGCGCCAAGAAGAGTCCGACGAGCAGGGAAAGAGATGGGGCAAGTCCGCAGGTGTACAAGGACAGTGAGATCAAGGGAGGGGACAACAGGACAACAGAGGTGAATAAGAATGATACCGAGCATATAGATACGTCGTCAGTATAGTCGAGGTCGTAAGAGAAACTTGTGTCGCATAAACGCCGAGTGTGCCAGGACTTAGGCGATGATCACATCCCCAAGAAGCTGAAGACGAGGTACTGCTACTCAAGCAGCGGCGATGGGCAAAGGCGTGGCGATGGACGGGAACTGCGGAGTCGGAGGGCAAGGCGTTTCAGCACCATTACCACCCATCATGCCCAGTCCCTGGAAGGCCGATAATGAAAGTGTGAGCCTTTATGCTTGTCGGAAATCCCACGCTGATCATACCTTTGCAGAATCATCCAATGCCACCTTGGCCATCACCTCCTGCAAATGCGCTTCGTCAGCGCCCTTCAGGTCCCCATTCATCAAGAGCTTGGCCTTAGCCGCAGCATTGCCCTTCAGCACCTGCGCCGCAGTCAAACCACCAACACCCAACACATTCGATGTATTCGGTGTAGTAGGACGAAGCGCGGGCGCCGCCGATCCACCCAACTTTGGGAAGTCCGCAGGTGTAAACCCAACGTCGCGCGGAGGAGAGTGGCTATTCCGCCCGTTAGCGACGCCATTGACCTTCTCGGATCTGAAGCCGTTCGTGCCATTGCCATTGTGATGATGGTGACCTCCCCTGCCACCGAAACCATTCTGATGGCCATTCTGCTCAGTTGGGGATCCGTGCTTCCGGAAACCGTTCATATGCGGACCATGACCGTTTCCGTTCATCAGTGGACGCGGGGCATGGCTGTTAGGGTCAGTGGAACCATTGGTTATATCCTTGCAAGAGATATCAGCACTGCAAGCCACTCCAAGATACCGAGTATGGTCTCACCTCGCGAGGAACGTATGACCTGGTAGAGTAGTGGCCTCCATTCTGTCTCGGGCGAGCTCGCTGAGGATACGTCGTAGGAGGGAAGCCTTCTGGGAAGGCATCAGGGTCGTCCTCCGGCCGTATGTGAGGGAATCGGCAGTTATCCCTAAATACCGAAACACTCATATCAGCAAAGCGGTTAGGGCGAGGCAGTAGATTGAGAAATGTGCATACCCATTCTTGCACTTTCCAGCCGGGAAGAACAGACACGGAGGAGGCGGGCCCCTACCATTCGACTTCTTCATCCCTCCTCGCCTCGGACCACCATGGTGATCTCCCCGTCCTCCACTATTATAATAACCATTAGGGCCACCTTCGTCGTACGCCTTCGCAGCATGGTTCTCGTCAAGCCCGTTGAGCTGGGGTGCGTGTACCATAGGCGGTTGCGGGATATATCCATTCGACTGCGAGAACGTCCGGTGATGCGTAGGCGAGGTGGGCTGAGGAGGCGGAGGCGGGTAAACAGGCATAGCCGCTCCAGGATGATACGCTGCCACTGGGCTCAAGGGAACGTGTGGGACAGCACCGTTCGGTTGCTGTGGCGGGGGAGGTGGGTATGCGTATGACGGCATCGGCGGCGCCTGTTGTGGCTGCTGCTGCTCGGACTGAGGAATGTAAGGAGGGGCATGCGGTGATGGAGCATGGGAGGTAGTGTGCTGAATTGGACTATGTGGTTGGGGCGGGCCGTTGGACATTCCATTAGGGCTTTGAGTGTACTGATGAGGGGTAGGTGGCATGCCATAGTAGCCGTGGGGAGGTGAGTAGTGAATGGGTTGGCCGTGTGCGTCATATGCCACAGGTGGGTAAGGACCCTGAGGGGAAGTCTGATGTCCGTTAAAATACGGCGCCTGCGGATGGGCGAACATACAATCGGTACCATACTTGCACATTGGGAAGTATCTAGACAATTCCATATCGAGACAGAACGTGAGTGATAGAGAGCCTGGGAAAACGTCAAAATGCGAGGCCTAAGGACATACCGGCATGGGATTGTCTTTGCCACTTCCGCTGGGGGAAGCGTACCAGCCCCACTCGATCCATTGCTGTTCTGGCGATCTGGGTTTCGTGACATGTTCGGTGAGTGCTGTTGCTGTTGCTGTTGTTGCGGTGGAGGAAGTTGGCTTTGCATTTGAGGAGGGGGAGGTCCGTAATATCCTTGCATCATATGCTCGAGAGGCGGAGGCATATATCCGTAGGGAGCATATGGAGGAGGCATGTACCAGTAGCCTGAGCGCATAGCGTGGTCATACGCGGCTGCTGCTGCTGGGTCGGTAGGATAGCCGTTTTGCTGATGTTGCTGCGGCGGTCGTGGGGAGCTGCCGTCATGCATGTTTTGAATGGGAGCCGGGCTGCTGATCTCATTTTGATGACCGCCATCGGGAATACCATTAGGGCGACTCTCGGCGCTGCGTCGAAGGGAATCTAGGATAGTTTTGTCCTGGGTATAGGTCTCAGGACGGCCTTGGCTAGAACTGTTTGTCGGATCGGCGCCTAGAAGAGAAGCATATGAAAGAGGAGGTAGCCGACGAGTTAGTCAGCCAATCCAATACGTATATCCACGACGGCGCGGTAAAAGCCCAAAGTAGCAGGTGATGACGCTATCTTGGATTTCACAAAGAGACTCACCATGCGCCAAAAGGTCCTTGACGATATCAACATGACCATTGCGAACTGCTTGAATGAGAGGAGTGACGCCGGTGTGATCTACAAGGAATGCAATCGCGTGCGTCGCGTGTTCGATGTCGGCCGTGAGAAATGCAATTCCATTTCAGAATGGGTTAGTCGGTCGTACATAAAATTCGGTGGCGACAATCAGTACCGGACTGGGACAGAATCAGTAGAGGTATGGGACGCGCCTTTGAGCTCAATATCAACGTTGGTAGCGTCCTTGAGCAGCTCCTGGACCTTGATTATATCTCCCTCGCCAGCTGCCTTCCAGAGTGCAGAGACCATGTTTGTACTTGGCGATGGAAGAGTTGTTTAATGCGAGTCAGGGGGTGATCGTTAAAATGATAGAAGAGATGGGGGTGAGCTTTGATGAAGGAAGCTCAAAGAGAGTGTGGTGAGGATAGATGGAGGATGGCGTGAGGTATGTGTAAAGGGTAGCTTAGTAGCAGTGAGGTGTTGAAGGAGGTTGGGATCGAAATTGCAGAGGTGACCAGGGAATCTGAAAAAATTGGGATTCCTCCCCGTGACTTGCTCAACACGGATATCGCGTCTCCGGAGCGCTCCCCGCACCGTGGTCGCCTCCACGTTCATCCAGGGGTATCTATGTGCCCGACAGTGCCTTGCTACCGAAGGAGAAGACGCAATCGAGATTCCAACAAGGAAGGAGCGATATTACTTGACAGGAAGCCATCATCACAAGGCCGAAACACCCATCGGTCGGGCACGCCTTCCCAAAGTCAAAACATACATGCACAGGACACCAACTTCATTCTCACTGATAAAATAAATTTTCACGGGCATCCGTAAATCCATGGGGCGGCGAGAGTCGGGACCTAACCTTTCCATCCACTCACGTGCCTAGCAAGTCATCCAAAGACATCGCTTCTGCTTCTGCTTCTGCTTCTGCTTCTTCGCCTCCCCCACGACTTCACACGCCGACCGGCTCATGCACGGCCAACCTCTGGAGTATTTTGGTGGCCTCACCAGACTCCTTTATGATCTGAATCTCACGTTTTGCCGGCGGCCGTTCCATCAGGGACTTCGCCACCTCCGCCGCAGACTCGTTCTGATATAGCAATCGGTACATTGCGCTGGCAATCTACATGATCCGAGGTTGCGCCCAAGTCAGCTCTCGCGCTAGAATTATATAGAAATAAATGAGCAACTCACCGGCGCGTCAACCTCGATGATCTGGAGGATCTCGTGTAGACCCTTTGTCGTCGACACACCCTCGGCCACGCTTCCTAAGTCCTTGATGATAGCATCCAGCTTCTTCCCCTGTCCTAACTGAAACCCGACCGTGTAATTCCGCGAGTTGGCGGAGCTGCACGTCAGGAACACTGCGGAACAGGAAAAGAGAGCCAGTGCGGAATCAATAAGTATGCATGTACGTCTTAGACAGGGTGTGTCGATGGTAAAGTCTCTTTAACGTACAATCACCAACCCCTGCGAGAGTCAAGAACGTCAAGGGCGAGGCTCCGTAAGCTTGTCCCACGCGTGTCATCTCTCCCAGAGCACGCGTAATCACAGCTGCAGCAAAACATATATGACGGTGGAAATGAAAGTCGATCAGTCACGCCGCCCGCATATAACCTCGAATTGAGAAAAAATTGAGGGGAAGGGGAAACGTTACTCACCGGCCTTCGCGTTGCTCTGATACCCCATACCCGCGGCAACCCCGGTGGCGATCGCGTACACGTTCTTTAGTGCGCCGGCCAACTCCACGCCAATCGGATCAGTTCCTGCGAGAAAAGACGAGGCGACATCCAATGGCTGTTTAGCGAGATGAACTCTGAGTACAGGTGAACACGTAGGCTAACCTGGATAGCACCTGAACCACGGTTGATGGAAGAGCTCCGCCACCTGTTGTGCATGCTTCTCCGAAAGTGATGCGACGGTCACGCTCGTCGGCTGGCGCTTAACGACTGGGCGAATGAAATAAATAAATAAACTCCACGCGTCAGCAACATGTCCAGCTGATGCCAGCTCGAACACGTACTTTCTTTAGCGAACGAAGGGCCAGACTGCACGAGTAGCCAATACATTCAGAATTCCTGGACAGAAAGCTCTTGTTTCCAGCGGAGCAAAAACTCACGATGAAAGAGGCGTTCCGCGCAGCCTCGTTTCCACACGTATCGGCAATGATCTCCAGCGTCAAAGCACGCGTCCCAGTTTCGATACCCTTGTTCACGAAGGCCAAAAGAGGCAGGCGAGAGTGGTCCAGTAATGGGTTAATGCTCGTCAAGAACGCTCTGAAGTGAAGGCGTAAAGGCGTAAAACATGATTACTCTAGGTACATAGAATGTTGTAAGGAAGCCTTTCGTGTGACATACCTGAGGCCTGGTGTCGGGATGGCGAATAAGAGCATGTCCATTGAGTCGAGAAACTCCCGTGAAGGGAGCTCTGGTCCGACAGCCTTCAAACTTGTCGGAAAGACCTAAAGCAACACTACTATCAGTCATCCCAGAACTCACTCGATACCGAGGAAAGGATAAAGCTCACATGATCGGTGAGGTACTTAGGGTTCTTTTGCGTCTCGTTCAGACTCTTCACCGTCGCGGCGTCCCTACTCCATAGCGTCACATCGACGTTTAGGTTATCAGAGGTAGCGAGATGGTCGGCCAGGCATGATCCAAAGTTCCCCGAACCAAAGACGATAATGCGTCGAGGTGGCCCACTTTTTGGAGTGCCAGGTGTTGATTGTGAGCTGGATGCCATTACTTGTAGGTTTGGGTTTTAGTGACGGGAAGGGAAGTCAAGTGGACAGACAGTTTGACGATTCTGGGTCAGGGAGGAGATTGCTTCCAGTCAACGGAATATCCGCTGGGGTGCTTTAAGGAGCCGGGCAAAGTGAATCAGCACCCAACAAAATTCTCGATGCTTACTGTTACGCAAAGGCAGAACAAGTATAATCGGAAGACGGGGGTCATATGGACTGGGACTCTTCTTAATGAATAAAGACCTCTGTCCTCTGAGGGTGTGGCTCAAGCGAGTTGTTGTGCGGTCGAGATAAGGCGGCATCGATCAGATCAGATGCCACCCGCGTGGTATGGTAAGCGAACAGCATGGAGTTGGACCTTACAACAGTAATGGCACTTCAATCAGATCAGATACTGACGCAAGTCGAAGGGATTGCATGGGAGCTAGCTGTGATTGGTAGGCTAAGTGCCCTTGAGATATAGACCTCTGGAAACGGTTCCAGTAGATCTCTTCGACTGACGAAGAACCTCGAGATGATTGTTGAAGCCGAAATCCCTAGAGTGACTCGTCTCCACGATGCTGGATAACCTCGTCGATAGGAAAATAAATATAGATATGACGTCCGCACGAACAATAACATTACCGGCAATGAGACAAGTCTAGATAAAGCAGCATAAAGATGAGAAAGGTTCAATCGTCCATGTGAGCGTACCGACAACAAGCACAAGGCTTGTATCACGGAGAGGGGTGTATCGAGATCCATCACGACACAAGAATGAACACCAAAAACTGAAATGGCATGATCAGATTCCTGGTCAGTAAAAAGCCTTAGTCCTGAATATAGCCAGTGACCACTCACGAAAACGATCAGCACTCCAAATACCTTGAGCATCAACCATCGATTGCTGGCTATCCCCGCGTAATACTTCAGCAGTTCCCTTTGGGCCCCACTGACATTATTTGCAATGTCAATTGTATCCGCGTCGATACGTTGAACAGTCTCCCGCTGTTCAGCAACCATCTGCGCCAGCTGCGTGAAGATCTGCCCAAGTTCCGCGATCGTAGACTCGATAGATTCGATAGCAGTTGACCTAGATTGAATGTAGGTGTCCTATAAGATAAGCCCCAAGCATGTCAGCGTTTTTATGCATGTGATTTTTACTTAGTGGTCACCTGTTGCTCCACGAGCTGCATTTGCATCAGCCCGCCATTCGCCTGCCCATTGACGCCGCTTCCCATGCCTTCCTCCATAGATGTCATATCCAAGGCTAACAAGTCCGAGTCGGCTGCACGGCCTTTGCCTTTTGAACTGGAGGCTCTAGATGACGGTCGGAAGGGGGAGGCTGATGAATCCCCATCGGCGGTTTGTGGTCGACGCCCCGGGTAAAGTAACGAGTCTAGCATACGCAAGGATACATCAGGACTCTCCGAGTGACAAGATTAAATATGAATTACACCGACGTACTTGATGCTGGCGCTGTTGCTGCGGAGGCTGTGGAGACGAACTGTTCGGTTCGGTCTTTGGACTCTTTCATGTTCTAATCATGACATCAAAAGTAAATACACTTCTCGAGTAGTTTGGGAGACTAGTGGTTGAGGGTGCGTTCGTCAACTTACCTGTGTCCGGACTTCCAACACGTCCTTGAACGTCATACTCGTTGACGCCAATTTACTCTGGAGTAGCATCACGACATTATTATTGTGCTCCTCCACTTGTTTCGAACCGGATGCAGAGGCATTCCGAGCCTTGGTATAGGCTTGTAGTGAGGCGATGGATTTATTAATGTGGGCAATGTCTTGTTTGATGATGAAGGTCAGCTCCTAAATCGCCAGCCTAAAATTAGAGACAATTCTGCAGACAATTGAGCAACGGGGCATGGCTTACGCTGATCTCCACCGGCCGGTCATCGAATAGGGTCTTCCTCTTGGCCACTGTGTAACGTTGAAAAATATTTGCTTTGAGCGACTGCGAACCTCCACGCATGCATGGGCGCTGCGAAACTCACACTGCGCCAACTTTCCAAGCTTAACGGTGGTATTCGTGATATCTTTCCCTATACCAGCAGCCATTCTCGCGAATTCGCTCTTCCCTCCACCGGCGCCATTGGGGAGTAACCGCTGCTTTTGTTCCGCGCTTGGGGTTGGGATAGATGCGCTCCGTTTGGATATGGACTCCACGCAGGCACGGAACTCATTGGTGCGATCTAGGACTGGCATTTTTCAATATTGTTGTGTGGGTGTGTATTAGGTGAACGATAAGGGCAAAGTCAAAGATAGATAGGAAAGGAGTAACAGTCGGTTGGTAGGGGAGATTTTTCGGTCAAGGTCGGGCAGTCAGTGTTGAAATCGCGGAGTGGGGAGCTCAGAGATTGACCTGGACCCCCGATATTGCGTGGCACCATCTCGCGTTGTCGTTGCTGTGTCAGCATTGCACTCCACACAATTGACTTTACGGGTCACATCAACGACCTTGCGGTCGAGGGGTTAGCAAGCTGCTAAGGTATTAAAAATGCTGGCTAAAAATATTTGTCTAGTTCGAGATCCCCCGTGTCTCAAGCACCATCGAGTGATGGGCTTGCGCAAAAGCTGTCAGACACGCCACAGCTAATTCTGTAGATTCAAAATCACCAGCTTCGCGAGCGTCGTTGATTTAGTGCTGTATATAGCTTTGAAATCAGTCTCCATTGTTCTTTCAAAGTTGCCATTATGTATTGAACCCAAAAGTGATCTATTTCTTACTCAGCTATCAGCTGGAACCACTTTAATGAACTTCACTGAAACAGGAGGAGCGGGGTCATTCAGGCGACTCTCATGTGTCGCGGTGTGGTAGCTCACCTTGTCTAACCTCGAAACCTGAGACCATCCTGGCGGGGGTGTCTCCAAAGGAACGAAATCGTAGGCGAAAGCCCATATATCGCCTGGCTTCACTCCCAAGTGCTGTCGCGCCCTCGTCGCGAGTCTTGTTCCAGTGAGACTGGCAACCTTGTCTAAGAAGACAGACCAGGTCGACTCCTCTCCTACTCGACCGAAGATACCGAGCCGCTCGAGCCTCTTCGTCTGTCCTTGCTCTGATACTGACATTTCATGTCCACCCGCGCTCCCATACCTGCTTCGTATGAAGTCCAGCGCAAGCGTGTTCTCCACTGTCGCAGACGATGGAAGACTGAGACCCTTGAGCTTTGGACATGGCCAACGATGAACGTTGGCGACGGCGACGAGTTGTGTAGACGACAAATGCGTAAGGACGTCCCGAACCATGTGATCTTCTCGCAGAACAAGCATGGAGAGCGTCCGTAGGCGTAAAATGTTTGGACCAAGCTGAGGCAACTCGGCATCCGTCGGATCAGGAGCGGGTCCCGCGAGCTTCAGCGTGATCGAGGCTTGGGTGGACTCTAATGGGTATGATGTCCCGAGCTTCTGCAGGATGAGTGCAGGTTGAACACCGCCAACGTGAAGGTAGAAGCCGGGTCCATAAAATACATCAAAGTCGGTGCCAGGACGGGTATTGGAGGATAACAAAATCGTAGATTTTTAATCTCAGGGGCTCGTTGAAGCCAGCACCAGATAAACACAGAGAATGGTTGCCCGGGATCCAAAACCGAGCTCAGCCACGATCCACCGGATTCGCCACTGTTCCTTTTAATGACCGGAGCCGGTCGTCTGGAGGCTCGGAGTGCGTAGTACGCTACATAGTGTCTGGAATGCGTTGAGGCCGTTTATCTCAGATAGACTGAGAAATCGGAGATTTGGGAGCTCGATGATGTCATGCTCCACACGCGCTTCCCCTAGTCCACGGATCGATTCCAATGATAAGACCTCTAGGTTTGGGCTACCTCGAAGAATCTTAACCACCGTAGCCAGACCAAGTGTGCGACTGAACGAGATATGGATGAGATGCAATGTACGCAGGTTGCACAACGGGACCATATCTTGCCAGAGGATAAATCCCTCTATTCGCGGATTCCTTAGCGTGGGTGGAGGACAACACCGATACATTGTATAATGATCTCCCTGGAAGGCGTGAAATGTGTGCAGGTTGGGAGTGGTTAGTCCGTTAGTGAGAGTGCTGATACTGTAGGAAGTGATGTTTCGAAAAGAGAAGATTGCGATGCGATGGGACTGTGAGACGAGCGCCTTTCGGACGTCTATCAAATGGAGACTGTAGCCCTTGGCCTCGATATAGATCTTCAAAGGAAGGTCTCCACTTCTCTCCAGTGCACGGGATATCAACTTGGGCTTCAAACTCCCAATTACGTTCCAGAACCTCGGTGTGCCGTGGATGAAGTTGCGCAGACCACTTGACACCGCTGTTAGTGGAATCAGTCTTTCTAATGTGTTCCCATCTTCTCCGATTGTCATGTGAATGAGTTCACATAGAACATCTTTTGGCAGGTTGTGGAACGGCGTTGTGTTGTTGTTCCGGCTTGAAAGATTTACGGGTAACGGTGAACACGCTCCATTATTAAGCTTCCTGTTGGGGCTGATATCGGTCTGGATCTTGGGCTCAATTCCGGCGCCAGCAGTCATCCTGATAGTATGTGGATTGCGTCAGGTCCGGCAGATAATGCTAGAATCATCAGGGACTCACGGATCTTCAACCATCGCTTTAAGATCCATTTTAGGGCTGAACTGTCAACGCAGGCTAGATTGTCTTCCGAGGCGGAGATCGAATGTTGATCGGTGATCGGTGACGAAGGTTTGAATCGAGACCAAGAACAACATAGCTGATGTTGTTCTACTAATATCACATTGTACCCTGGGATAGGACGATACCATTGGAACGTTAAAAGGCTGAATAGATCATTCTCCAAGAATCGATCGGTAGAACCTAAGACATCAGCTTTTCTTGAGTTAACGCGGATTGGAGCGAAATCATTGGAGTAACTGAATAATATACCGAAGGAATGAGATTGTCTTAGGTGAGTAGTACAAATAAGGTGCCCTCCGGATCTTTGCTATCCAATAAATAATAGAGGACTAGCATCTGCGTCACATATAGCCAGAGCAGAAATGAGAGTGCTATTGGACATTGATTTCGATGACCACAAATAGGGTTCAATACGCATATCCTGCTTATGCATAACATTACAGCGATTCAAAGAGGCAAGAAAGCGTTAGGACGAGAATTAGTAGACACTGTAGTATATAGCGGCTGCACGAGGCGATCTGGTTGAAGTCGGGATGGTCAATATCCCAGGGAGAGATACCCAGAGAGTGACGTTGTGATTTCACTTGTCCGGCTAAAATCAGAGTAGGTGTCCCAGCCACTAGCGCCAAAAAGATTGCAGACCTATGATACCTACATTCCTTTCAAACTCAACGAAATTTGCTCTGTCCCCTCAAAATACCCACAATGCATCATACACTATCTGCATACTTATGCGGTGTTGCTACGTGCCTATGAGTCTTTAACCAAGGGATGATTCGTCTGCGGCTCAGCTACCAATTGGAGCTGCTTCAGCGGACTTCATTGAGACAGAAGGGGCGTGATCAGTGGATCGGGCCATCTCATGGTTTCAATGCAGCAGCTCACCTCTCCAGATCCTGGAACCCGGGACCACCCTGGTGAAGTCTCCAAAGGAATTAGTTCATAGTTGAACTCCCTTACGTGGCCGAAGTACATTAGGGATGAGGGGGAGCCATGTGGGGCGTCTATCCTGATTCTGGTGCCGGTGAATCTGGCAACCTCGTCGACGAAAGCAGACCAGGTCACCCCCTCTCCTATTCGACCAAACACGCCGAAAAACTCGAGCCTCTCAGTCTGTCGTGGCTCCAATAATGATTTTGTGTGCCCATCCACAACGGCATACCGACGGCGTATGAATTCTCTTACGATCGTGTCTCCCACCATCGTAGACGATGGAAGACTGAGACCCTTCAGCTTTGGACGGGGCCAACGGAAGACTCCATTGGCAGTGACATATTGCGCCGATGACAGATGTGCGAGGACGTCTTGGACCATGTAATCATCTCTCAGTGTAAGTCTGCAGAGGGTCAGCAGACATACAACGCTCGGACCAAGGAGGCACGGTTTGACTCCTAGAGAAAGGGGAGCGTATGGCCCCAATTTTAACGTGATTGGGGCTTGAATGGACTCCAGAGGGTATGATGCCTCGAGGTTTTGTAGGATGAGTCCAGGGTCAACTTTGACGCCCCCAAGCTGAAGGTAGGTACCAGGGATATCAAACAGGTCGAAGTTCGAGTCGGGATCGTTGCGGATCTTGCGTGATATCACGAGCGTGATTGAAGGGGCTTGCTGAAGACAGCGTCCAATGAACATAGAGGATGACTCTCCCGGACCTAGAATCGAGCTCAGCCACTGTTGATCTGATTGCTCTTCACCATCTTTGATGAATTGGAGCCTCGCCGTTTGGAGGTTCGGGGTGCGTAGAACGCTGCATAGTGTCTGGAGGGGTTTGCCGCGCATCCCGGATAGACTGAGATGTCGGAGATGTTGTAGCTCTATCACGCTCTGCTCCGCGAGCACCCCTCCCTCCCTCGATTCTAGTCCCTGGATCGATTCCAATGATAAGACTTCTAGGCTTGAATTACATTGGAGAAGCTCAACGAAGTTCGACAAGCCAAGTGCGGGATAGAACAAAGTTTCGACGAGGTGTAACGTTTGTAGACAGCCTCGCGTGATCACCTTCTGCCCGAGAGCGATCCGCGCCAGCGACAAATTTCTGAGTGCGGGTGGAGGAGCACACATGAGTGCCGTTCTACAAGAATTGGGGAGAAAGGCTGAGAAAGTACGCAGATTGGGTGTGACCAGTAATGGGGCGATTCTGTCAATCACGAATGAACCGAAATTCACGAACGAGAGGACCACGATGCGCTGGGACTGCGGAACGATGTTTCGGACTTGTGTGAACACTTCCGCGAGAGAAGACGTGAAAGGTAGGCCATCGAGATAGACTTTCAAGGGAAGCACTTCACTCTTTTCCAGTGCGCGACGGATCATCTTCGCTCGCTTGCTCCCAATCACATTCCAGAAGCTCGGAGTGAGGAGGATAAAGTCGCGCAACCAACTTGACACCGCCATCAGTGGAACAAGTCTGTCCAATGTGTTCGCATCTTCCCCGATGACCATATAAATGAATCCACATATAACATCTTCTGGCAGTTCATAGAACGGCGTCGTGTTGCTGTTTCGGTTTGAAGGACCTGTGAATGATGCTGGTGGCACCCCTTCAATATTGTTGCAGTCGTGGCTGACATCGGTGGAGATCTCGGGCCCGATGCTGACCCTATGGGTCCTGACAGCACAAGAATACGTCGGTCCCACACATAATGCAAAAATCTTAAGGGACTCACTGATCTTCGGGCGGGTCCATTTAGATCAGCACTGATCCTGTTGATCGGTGATCGGTGGTGTGGTGAAGTTCGAGTCGAGACTAAGCCAACAATTCAACGGTGTCTTTCGCAATATGTGACTGACTGTGGAAGCCACGATACCTCTCAGAGAAACACGTGATATACCCTTGAAGGTTAGATATAGAGTCCCGAAAGTGTAGGAAGAGAACAATGGCGGGCACTTGCGGACGAACGCTGATCCCAAGGACGGAGATCCGTCTCAAGAAAGAAATCAGCGAAACGGGATAGGACATACCCTCGAGCGACCAGCTAGCGGGGCAGATAGAACTCATGAAAGTTTGGGTTATGAACGCCATCGCCACTGCTGAGGCATTGTAATGCCGCAATGATCCAAAGAGAAAGGATATTAAGAATGCATTAGGATGGACATTGGATACACTACATAATCAGGATCGTGCAAGCGGAAATCGGTTTGAGAGACAACAGGAGCCTCGAGATGAACATACTAGTGAGTATTTGGGTCGTCATGGTTGCTTGCTCTTTCGCTTACTTGTCTAGCTCGAAATCATAATCGATGCTCTAGCTACTAGCACCAAAACGGTCGCGGGCTGCAATACGCGTTCACGACATGCTGTAGCCAACTTGGTAGATTCGACATCACCGTCTAACACTCATATCCGTTGGAGTTCCCACATCCTATGCGATGCAACTACATGTTTCCGAATAACCGTTTGCTGCTAGCTATCCACCGGAATTGCTTTTATGGACTTCGTCGAGAGAGGTGGGATCAGCCCACCAGACTATCCACATGTGTTGCGGTGTAATGGCTCACCTTGCCCAACACCGAGACCTGAGACCACCCTGGTGGGGGTGTATCCAAAGGAACCAGTTCGTAGGCGAAAGCCCTCACGTCTCCTGGCCTCACCCCTAGGCTCCGCATTGTCCTCTTCCTGGGTCTTGTGTTAGTGAGGCGACCAACCTCGTCGACAAAAGCAGACCAGGCCGACTCCTCTCCTACTTGATCGAAGATACCGAGATGTTTGAGCCTCTCGGTCTGTTGTTGTTCCAATACTGGTATTGCACGTGCATCGCCAACCGCATACCAGCAGCGTATGAAATCCAGTGCAAGCGTGTCCTCCATTGTTGCAGACGCCGGAAGAGTGACAGCCTTTAACTTCGGACATGGCAAACGGCGAGCGCTAGTGGCAGTGATAGGTTGCGTGGTCGAGAGATGTGTAAGGACGTTTCGGACCATGTAGTCCTCTCGTAACACCAGCCTGGAGAGCGTTGGTAGACGGACGATACTTGGGCCAAGGTGGGGTAATACCACCCCCATCGGGCTGGGAGCGAGTCCTGCAAGCTTTAACGTGATCGGGGATTCTAGTTGGTATGACGCCACGAGCTTCTCCAGGATGAGTGCAGGCGGGATGCCTCCAATGTGAAGGTAGAAGCCAGGTACATCAAACAAATCGAAGTCGGCGCCAGGACGAGTGTTGGAGGACAGTAGAAGTGTGATCTCGGCGGCGCGTTGAAGCCAGCGTCCGATGAACACAGAGAATGGCTGTCCGGAGTCCAAAACCGAGCTCAGCCATGATCCATCGGATCCACCTCCTTCCCTTTTGATGACCCGAAGCTTGATTGTCTTGAGGTTCGGGGTGTGTAGAACGCTGCATAGTGTTTGGAATGCGTCAAAGCTGGATATATCCGCTAGGCTGAGAAAGCGAAGATTTGGGAGCTCGATCATGCCAAGTTCGGTGGACGCTTCCCTCAGTTGATGGATCCATTCCAATGATAAGGCCTCTAGGTTCGGGTTACCTCGGAGGATCTCAAGCACAGCCACCAGGCCATGTTTGCGAATGAATGAGGTTTCAATGAGGTGTAATGTACGCAGGTTGTCTAGTGCGTTCTCCCGAATGGTAAATCGCTCCAGACGTAGATTCTTTAATGTATGCGGAGGACTATACCCTCGCCATAGGGAATGGTAATTTCCTTGAAAGGCGTGGAAGGTATGCAGATTGGGAGTGACCAGTCTGTCGGTGAGACTGTTGATACTGAATGAAGTGAGGTTTAAGAATGAGAGGACCGCGATGCGATGCGACTGTGGGACGAGCGCTTCTCGGATGTCGGGACTGAAGTCCTTGGCCTCGATATAGATCTTCAAAGGAAGGCCCACACTTCTTTCCAGTGCACGCAAGATCAACTCGGGCTTCATGCTCCCAATCACATTCCAGAACCTCGGAGTGCCGTTGATGAAGCTGCGCAACCCGCTTGACACTGCCATCAGCGGAACCAGTCTTTCCAAGGTGTTCGCATCTTCTCCGATGCTCTTGTGAATGAATTCACATAGAACATCTTTTGGCAGGTCTTGGAACGCCGTCGTGTTTTTGCTCCCGTTTAGAAGATCTATGGATGACGGGGAACACGCTCCATTGCTACGGTTCCCGCCGGGGTCGACATCGGTTTGAACCTTGGGCTCAATCTCCGTACCACCGGTCATTCTGGTGGCATGTGGATGTGTCGGGTTCAGCAGATAATACCTGAATTACCAGGAACCCACTGATATTATGAAGATCTATTTTAGGATGGCAATATCACACTCCGAGGCCAAATTGGATGTCGATCAGTGGTCACGGGTAAGGTTTGAATCGAGACCACAAACCAACCAACAATGTTGTTCTACCACATTTTACATATTTTGCGCTATGAAACTGGTAGACTGACTATGGAGGGCAAGATACCTCTTGGGAAAATACATATGCGCTCCCCAAGATTAGACATCCGAAAGTATAGTTAAAAACCATAATTGGTGTGGCGAGAGCCGCAGACTATTCTCAAGAGTAAAATGAAAGTAAGAGATAAGCTCTCTTGAATTGGCATTTAGAGGAACATATAGAAGTTATAGAAGGCTTTTAGGTGATGAACCCAGAAAATGAGACTTCGTAGACCCAATAACAACTCGATAAGGTCGTTCGTAAGTGAAGGAGAATGAAGTACGTCTACTCCTGCTCCTTCAAAAACGCCAATGCACGTTAACATGCATATCATCATTGTCGTTCTTACATTTTATATTATGTGTATTCGCTTATACATGTCCGTGAGCGCATAGCCCAAACATGACTTGTGCGCTGCTCAGCTATCACCCGGAACCGCTTTGACCGGCTTCATCGGAACAGAATTAGTTCCCACAAATGGAAATAATAATATTATAACAACTCACCTCGTCTAACATTGAAACCTGGTACCACCCTGGTGGCGGTACCTTCAAAGGAACTAAATCATAGACAAAGCCCGAACATACCCTTCCATCACATCCGAATAACTGGAGCCTTCTTCTACTAGCGCCTTCATCCTGATTTTGGAGGCAGTGAGGCGAGCAACCTCGTGGACGAATGAACACCAAGTTGGCTCCTCTTTTACTTGGCCGAAGATACTGAGACGCTCGAGCCGCTCAAGCCCTCGTAGCTCCGATGCTAATATCGCGTGTTCGTCCACAATTGCGTACTGACGGCGTAGGAAGTCCAGTGCAAGCGTATTCTCTACTGCTGCAGACGCCGGAAGACTGAGACCCTTGAGCTTCGGACAGGGCCAACAGCGAGCGTTGGTTGCAGTGACAAGTTGTGTGGACGACAGATGTGCGAGGATATCTCGGACCATGTAATCCTCTTCCAACTTGAGCCTTGAGAGCGTTGGAAGGCGCACGATGCACGGACCGAGGTGGGGTAATTCGCCATACATCGGATCAGGAGCTGATCCCCCGAGCTTTAACGTGATCGGGGCTTGTATGGATTCTAATTGGCAAGACTCTGCCAGGCTCTGCAAGACAAGCGCGGGATAGATGCCTCCGATGTGGAGGGAGAAGCCAGGTGCATCAAACATCCCGAAGTCCGTGCCAATACGAGCACTAGCGGATAGCATGAGCATGGTCTCGCAGGCTCGTCGAAGCCAGTGTCCGATAAATACGGAGAACGGCTGTCCGGGACCCAAGACTGAATTCAACCAAGGTTCATCGATTCGGTTTCCCATTCTTTTAGTGATTCGAAGTCTGATTATTCGGAGGTTCGGGGTGTGCAGTACAGTACATAGTGTCTGGAAGGCGTTAAAGCCGCTGATATTCGATAGATAGAGAAATCGAAGATTTGGTAGCTCGATAATCCCATATTCTGTAGGCGCTTCCCATAGTCGACTGATCGACTCCAACGATAAGACTTCTAGATTTGGGTTACCCCCGAGAATCTTAAGCAAGGTATTGAGACGATTTGGAAGAGCGAAGGAGGTTTTGACGAGGTGTAATGTATGGAGGTTGTTCAGAGCGATTGGGTCCTCCCGGAACATACATCGCACCAACGACAAATTGATTAATGTGGATGGAGGACTATATTCAAGCCCTATCATACGACGAACTCCCTGAAAGGCGTGGAATGTGTGCAGATTGGGAGTGACAAGCCCTTCGGCGAGGTCCTTGATACTAGATGAATCGAGGTTTAGGAGCAAGAAGGCTGCGATGCGATGTGCCTGTGGGATGAGCGCTTTTCGGACATTCAGTAAGTCGGGGCTGGGGTCATTGCGGTTGCCCTCGATAGAGATTTTCAAAGGAAGATCTCTGCTGCATTTCAATGCGCGGGAGACCATATCGGGTTTCTTGCTCCCAATGACATTCCAGAACGTCGGAGTGGCGTGGACGAAGTTGCGTAGCCCGCTTGACACCGCCATCAACGGAAGCAGCCTTTCCAAGGTGTTCGCATCTTCTCCGATGGCCATGTAAATGAATTCCTGCAGAACATCTTCTGGGAGGTCGTGGAACGGCGTTGTGTCATTATTTCGCTTTGGAGGTGGGAATGGTGATAGCGGTACTCCATCGTTATGGTTTCCATTGGGGTCATTGGTCGAGATCTCGGGTCCGATTGTGGTCCTGACAGTATGGCGTTAGATCTTGCAGATAATGCAAGAACTATCGGGAACTCACTGGTTGTCGGGCGTTGCGAGGTCCATTTTGGACTGGACAGGGGTGGTAATTTGGATCCTAGATTGGAAGGATTTCACTCCGGCCACGTCGGACTTTAATTACTCATTGACCACTGCTTTCTGTACCCTCTGTGCTATATGCTAAATCAATAAAGAAGTACATGAGTCTTCCTTGAACTGGAAGTCAGTGGACCATATGGACGCCGTGGAATGATGAACCTAGAAAATGATCATACATGAGCATTCGTTCCGAAACACCCGATCAGCGAGGATTATAACCCTTGTTTTGGTTCAGTATCCCATTTTTGCTCGCTGATCTTAGGAACCCTTGCTGTCAGGAAATCTCAGGAGGACATCATTCCTGCCTCCAAGTCTTGGACTTATCGTTCCGCCAGGTGGCTCTATACCAAGAACCTAATAGACTTTAATGATGATGGAATCTTACTCGGGAACATTTGGGATGGGCTTGGGATAGCACAGGGCCAATCTATGCAGGATGAGTTGAAGCTCGGCTTGGCAGCCCGCCTTGACAGCCTTCGGATGCTCCAGACACCGGAGTTGCAAATGTCTCTATTCCAGCTTCATCCTTCTAAAGCATATGTTCACAGTTATCACTAGAAATGAGTGGCCTTTCAAGAGGACCTTTGGTCCAGTAACTACCTACAGTTGAAGCCTTCTTCACGAAATGCGATCATCAACACCCTTGAATCACTGGGTGGGGTGTTTTTGTTCGAGGTACAAATCTCGCACCCGTTCCGAGCGCATCTCAAGTGCCATTTTTTGATGTCCCACAGAGGAGATATTGGGGTGATGTGGCTCGAAATCCCAGTCCACAAACCTGAAAATCATGAATTCCCAGGCGTTCCTAAGCTCTCCATGGGCCCTAAACCCTTTAGACTCAGCCTAATTGGGCGGGTTTTTGAAACGATAGCTCCACAGCATAATCGATGACGTCTGCTACGTCGGGGTTGTTGCGGGGTCGCTTCCGCCCTCGCCTTCGGTCACGTTGCCTCCCATTGGGGCGTGAACCGCTCAGCCAGGCCTTCGCGCCATTTGACCAGCCCGCAGAATTTTCATTGCATGTCCCGTTTTTTATGCGAAACACTGTAATACCTTTCCAAAACTACCCACATATGTCATACCACACCTAACTTCACAGATACGACAACAGCTGCAAAGGCCGTTCGTAAATGAATGAATGATGGTAAAGCCTATCAGTTCTGCTCCTGCCTTTCAAATAGCAAGGGCACACTAATACGCATGTGTTTATTGTGGTTCCTGCATTTTATTTATGCGTTTTCGCTATATGTCTTTAGGCCCCAACATGATTTCTGTCCTGCTCAGCTATCATACGGAATGACTTTGACGGGCTTTATCGAAACAGAATCAGTGCTTCAGACCACGCACATTGAAATCACAATATAATAACTCACCTTGTTCAATCTCGAAACTTGGTACCATCCTGGCGGTGGTATCTCCAATGGAACCAATTCGTAGATAACAGCCCTCGCATCTCCTCCTGTCACTTCGGAATACCTGGAGCCTTCTCCCACTATCGTCTTCATCCTGATTCTGGAGCCACTGAGACGGGCAACCTCGTGGACGAATGAACACCAGGTTGACTCCTCTTCTACTCGGCCGAAGATATGGAGACGCTCGAGCCGCTCAATCCCTGGTTGCTCTGATGCTAATATTGCGTGTTCGTCCACGATCGCATACCGGCGGCGTATGAAGTCCAGTGCAAGGGTATTATCTATTGCTGCAGACGCTGGAAGACCGAGACCCTTGAGCTTCGGACAAGGCCAACAGTGAGTGTTGGTTGGAGTGACAAGAAGTTGCGTGGGCGACAGATACGCGAGGACATCTCGGACCATGTAATCCTCTTCCAACATCAGCCTTGAGAGCGTTGGGAGACGCACGATGCACGGACCAAGGTGGGGTAATTCACCATACATCGGATCAGGAGCAGGTCCCCCGAGCTTTAACGTGATCGGGGCTTGTATGGATTCTAATTGGCAAGATTCTGTCAGGCTCTGCAAGGCAAACACGGGATAGATGCCTCCGATGTGGAGGGAAAAACCAGGTGCATCAAACATCCCGAAGTTCGTGCCAGTACGAGCATTAGCCGATAGCACGAGCGTGGTCTCACAGGCTCGTTGAAGCCAGCCTCCGATAAACATGGAGAACGGTTGTCCAGGACCCAATACTAAATTCAACCATGGTTCATCGACGCGGTTTCTGGTCAATTTGATGATTCGAAGTCTGATTGTTTGGAGGTTCGGGGCGTGTAGTAGAGTGCATAGTGTCTGGAATGCGTTAAAGCCGCTGATATTCGATAGACAGAGAAATCGAAGCTTTGGTAGCTCAATAATCCCATATTCTGTACGCCCTTCCCATAATCGGCTGACCGATTCCAACGATAAGACCTCTAGGTTTGGGTTACCGCGGAGAATCTCAAGCAAGGTAGTGAAGCGATTTGGACGATAGAAGGAAGTATTGACGAGGTGCAATGTATGGAGGTTGTTTAGAGCGACTGGGTTCTCCTGGAACATACATCGCACCAACGACAAGCTCATTAACGTGGACGGAGGACTATATTCAAGCCCTAACATATGACGAACTCCCTGAAAGGCGTGGAATGTATGCAGATTGGGAGTGACAAGCCCTTCGGTGAGGTCCTTGATACTGGATGAATCGAGGTTTAAGAACGAGAAGGCTGCGATGCGATGTGCCTGTGGGATGAGCGCTTTTCGGACATTCAGCCAGTCGGGGCTGGGGTCATTGCGGATGCCCTCGATAGAGATTTTCAAAGGAAGATCTCTGCTGCTTTCTAGTGCATGGGAGATCATCTCGGGCTTCTTGCTCCCAATGACGTTCCAGAATGTCGGAGTGGCGTGGACGAAGTTGCGCAACCCACTTGACACTGCCATCAACGGAAGCAGTCTTTCCAAGGTGTTCGCATCTTCTCCGATGGCCATGTGAATAAATTCCTGTAGAACATCTTCTGGGAGGTCGCGAAATGGCGTTGTGCCGTTATTTGGAGGTGTGAATGGTGATAGCGGCACTCCATCGTTGTTAGGGTCGAGATCGGTCGAGATATCGGGTCCGATTGTGGTCCTAACGATATGACGTTAGGTCTTGAAGATAATGCAAGAACTCTCGAGGACTCACGGATCGTCGGGCGTCATGTAGTCCATTTTAGACGGCACAGGTGAGAGATTGGAATGATGTGTTTGGATCCTGACCATTGTTATTCTATTTTCATTTTGCCAATCAATGTAAAAGCACCGCGCTCAGAAAAAGGCGTGGTACATCCCTTCGGACTAGATATAGAATATCGTACACGTTAAGACAATGGGGGTGAATGTGGACGAACGCCAACTGCAGAGCCCAACAGATTACTCCAGATACGGGCGAGACAAAACCTGCCTTGACAGTCGGTGGAGCAGAAGGGGTCGTTTGGGTAGTGAAAAACATCAGGATTCACCTATCACATCTTTGCGGTCATTCAAAGAGAGTTCGTATTCAGAGGGTGTAACAGAACGGACGATTGAGAGACACTGCATCGTCATACCCATCCGACAGGAATTGGATCGGAATATATCTAGGGGTTCGAAGCTAAGAGTATTTGGGCTACCGTAGATAGTAAGGGGCGGAAGGCAGGCAGCTAGGCCATTAGTAAATCTTTCAGACAGTCTGTGTTTCAGTATTGCAAGCCTCTCCCTTAATGGCAATGCACCACAAGGCTAATCTCCCGCAAGAACCTTGCCATGCTTCATAATATGGATACAGGTTATTCATCGCCCGGTCCGGCCCCTACTGCTTTGGCATATACCTTAGCTCACCCGATGCCAGAAAGTTGGCCGAGTGACCTGAATCTACCACTAGACGCTTACCGACCTGCGATCGGGGCCCCGTTCGGTTACGGCGTATTTGATAAAACGGTAAAGGACTGAGCAGCAGGTTCTCATCCAGAAGGTTGATGGTTTAAAGCAGGATCTACTTTCCACGACATCGAATTAGGTGTTGGGTAACGATATGAAATATCGTTCGCGTATTGAAGAGGTCCGAGGTATTCATATGCCTGAGGCACTATGAGATCTCGCAATTGTCTATTACTGTTCCATCAGTGATTCAAAAAGTATGTATATTCAAAGAAGGCATAATGCATAATCATACAGGAGAGGTGGGGTTGTTTGAAAAAGGTTAGATAGTAATACATTACGAGTCTCACACGAACGCCCCAGCCTTAGCATACATGCGGCCGCTGAGGCATCCGAGCATTCCTCGAACGTAATGCCATCAATAGGATGTTCCATGATAGTTGGAGACTCTTCCAGAATTCGCCGTCGACCACTCCCACTCTGCAGGCGTTGAGATAGACGCCTTGCACGGTCTTGACCTGTGCGGACAACTCGGAGACGGATAGGGAGGCTGCGTATGCTGCTGCCATCGCCTGGGGCGTCGGTGGGACTGGGCGTGATGGGTCGAGAGGAAGGAGTACAGATAGGAGAGAGCGTCGGCACCTAGTGTAGCCATAGTCGCGGATGATGTGGAAGGTGGAGGGCGAAGGGAGATGAATGTCGATGACAGGGAGTGTTTCAGGGAATGAGGATTCGCTGGCCATGGACGGGAGAGTTGCGCAGCTAGCGAGGAGAGGGAGGGCGTGGCAGGGAAGCAAGGAAGCGATGTTTCCATCATCGCTGCGGAGAGATAGGAGGTGGGTGGGTGGCATGACGGAGGTCGAGGCGCCCCTCAGATCTAGGGAAACGCCGTTTGGACCGAGTGCGATGGAGGACTTGCTCAACCCCTCGATCATCCTGATTGAAAGCGAACATAATATTAGGCTTGGTGTAAAGGACCCACGAGGCATATGTGCTGCTTACCTAGATTGCATTTCAGGAGAAGTCAACGCTTCGGTGATGGTCGTCAGGTTCAACCCCTTAAACTGTGGAGCTACACATTCGATAGCGGCCACGTCGATAGGTAGCAAGGTTGGCTTTCGGAGGTCTCGACCAAGGAGCGACGCCTTTCTGGGTTTGTCTAAGGACTGTTGGCAGGATGCGACGGGGCGACGGGAGAGCAATGAGGGGTGTCGTCGGGAGTCACGGCCGTTGGATTGACGGCGAAGGCCGAATGAGGAGACATCGCCAGAGACAGCCATTTGAAAGGGATGAGACGCAAGGGGGGATTGGAGGACTCGTTTAGAGGTGAGTTGAACATTTGAAAGGAGTGTTCAGAGGGGGATTAAGTAGTTTGGAGGGAGTGTCAAGCGCATATCCACACAGACGCTGCCTTTGATGAGATCGCGAAGCGTAGACCCTTGATGTAGAGCTGAAGCCGACCAATCGCAACGCGATATTCTATTTCCAATCATTGTCCTCGCAAGGGTGCACAGGCGAACCCGACTCAGGGGGTTGGCTTGTTGTCAAAAGCCTGGTATTGTTCGCGTCACGCAAATAAACACAAACTAGAGTTTGCTTTGTTTACTCATCCCATTCGACGCAGTTAATGCCGTCTGAATCCTTTCAGAAGCCGCCAAGGAAGCGCAGACGCCTCGAAGGTTTTGAAGAAAGCTCTGATTGGTCGATAACCCCTGCAGTCCTTCCTGAGTTGGATGAGTATCACGCAAAACTCGTCACCCGCAACGCCCTCGGCATTCCTGAAGGTCAATAAACGCTGTCACGACGCGTCATGAGCCCGTGCTCACTGACTCATCGTCTTAGAGATATACATTGCACTCGATCGCCCTGTCACCGTTGGTCGATACAACTGGTGTGTTTTCATTACACCCTGAATGCGGGCGTGTTGGCTCTTCCTGAAGGCACTTTGCAACGTGACTACAGCACGTACACCATTCAGCACGCAGTCGTATCCAAGCTTCACTTCAAAATATATGCGACACGGTCTCCTTCGGGTGGTATCTTCCTAAGTTGTCAGGTATGCACCTTTGTTTACCCTCATCGATAAGGAACTGATCGGACTTCCTTTCTTTCATACTTTACCCAGGTGAACCTTTGTGCATCGACAGAGGGGACATAAGGTGTGCTTACGGGTATGATTTACTCAGGACTTCTCCCGGAATGGTATGGTTTGGAACAACCACCTGATACACAAGACTGCCATTATCGTCGCAGAAGGTGACACGATACAGATCCCGGAATCCCAAAGTCAGTCCCTTCGATTTACATGTAGGAGCCACAGCTCCGCATCCTGAAAGTCAATCCCCATTCTCGACAGCATTCCGCGTCTGTGTCAGACACAAGTTTGACACGAACATTCAACTCTCGCAACAAGTCCCTGGAGAACGCTCGCAGCATACTATGTCGGTGAAATACAAGGTATGCCTTTTGTCTACACTTACGATTAGTCTATTCTCAAACTCTGAAACCAAATGGCCGGCCAATCTGTGCAGCAACTCGGAAACTACCTCGTTAGCAACCAAGCGCTCGGTGATGGCTCTTTTGGTAAAGTGAGGCTCGCCATCGACAAAACCCACCACAGACAACTAGCTTGCAAGACCGTCAACGCGCCACAAGCCCCCACGACTGTCAAAATAAACGTTCGGAAGGAAATCGCCATATTGCGCGGTCTAACTCATGTGAGCCTCCTTCACGTTTTGAATGCAAGCTTTCATGGAACGTTAATGCTTTGCTTCACATATGAGAAGACGAATATCAACAGAATCGTGGACGTACTCTTTGACTTCCAGAGTTCCGACACGTATGTCTTCAGTTACTTGAGAGGGTGTTATTGTTGGCTAACTCTTCTCTGATACGCTCCTCAAGTCACATCTTCTTGGAGCTGTGCACGGGAGGTGACCTACTCCAATTCATCGAGCTGAGGAAGAACGCCAATCTCGATGGCGGAGTTTCGGACGGTGAAGCAAAGTACATCGGGTTTCAGTTGATGCTAGCATTACAGGTATCTCCTTTAACAGTCAACCAAGAGCCTGTACTGAATCAGATTCTCGACGATTAGTATCTCCACACGCAAGATATTTGCCATCGTGATCTCAAGGTACGTATGTCCCCAAAAGATGATCACATCTCATTTGAACTCATGATCGGTACTTTAGCCCGAAAACGTCCTCATCCACGCACCTGGAGCCTACCCTCGCATCATGCTGGCGGACTTTGGCTTCGCTCGCGATCGGTCCTTTGAGCGTACGATGAGCGTATGCGGGACCGTATCTTACGTCCCTCCCGAGGGCTTCGGTGGCATGCACTCGCACACCACGCAAAAGGGATACTTGGGAACTATGTTCGATTGTTGGAGTCTCGGATGTTGTTTGTACTTTATGATCAGGTCAGTCGGTGAATAGCTTGACGTTTTTGCATTGTTTTTGACACACGCCCTTCATGTGACTAGTGGCATGCATCCCTTTGATTATGGGTATCGTGAGCCAGACGAACCGCCTGCTGGACAATATCAGAAGCCCCCTTCTCAACTCATCGTCATGGACGATCGCGATCGTAGTCGTCAGAAACCTCTACTCCCACCGATGAAACGTCTCCGCCTGAACTCCCGCGACGATGCTGCGTTCTTGACAAGCGGCGTCATCCATCCGATGACCACCCTCAAGGACATGTCCATGCCTCGTTCCTCTGGGTACTATCAACTGCCGCCGCGCCGTGAAGGATCGGGATGTGACATGGACGAGGGAGAGAGGGAGAGAGAAGATGACGACGAAGGAGGAGGAGTATCGTCGCAGTTGACATCGTTCAGCGAGAAACTCATTAAGGAGAGGATCCAGGATGGAAGGATACGGTTTCATTGGCCTGGGTGGATGCGACGGCGACCTGGTGAGTAAGGATCAAACCTTCTTCCGAGAAAGATCTTCTCCTGGAAATGAGTTCCTTGTTCTCGTTTTGACACTTGAATCCTTGCGCATCGTGTAGCCATGCTTTTGATCTCTAAACTCCTTCGTCTCGACCCGACAGAGCGTGTGACGATCGACCAAGCACTAAAATGCTCGTGGATTATGGAAGACCTGGCGACTCTAAAGGCGTTACGCGTGAAGAAGGGTCCACACAGTTACTCAGAACCCAACTAGGAAAATTCCATATGATCCATGATAAAATTATTGAATAATGATATTCATATGTATCACCCTACGCCGCATCCCTTCGCCCCAACCTAAGCGTTGCGCTCCAAACCGACTTGATATGGCTGGCAACGCCTTCCCTCACTCGATCGAACGACCATGCTTCTTTGCCCTCCGCGTCGATTGCCGATTGGCTTGCTTTCTGTCGTTTCGTCATCAGGGTTTCTTCGATTACGACCTCGGACGTCGAGACTTCGCGTTTTCGCTTGCCAGAGATCAGATCTACTGACGGAGGAAAATCAGGAGTGCCTGAGGTCTCCGAAACTTGGAGAAGGTAAACGATTGAGATGATGTGCAAACAAGGTAATGCATCAGAACCAAGGGACGTACTTGAGGTCGAGTCGCCACTTAAGAGCATGGCCGCAACGATGTCCTCGCTGAGCTGGATCGCAACGGGGGCATTCTCCATTGGTTCGACTGGAGGGACGACCGTCGAGGGTGCAGATAACGCTGCGACTTCAGCAGAGGAGGAGAGGCGCAGAAGTAGAGTGATATGCGTTAGCCATAGGAGAGACTCTCGTTGTGGGATATAGAACGCTTACCAGGCGATGTTACACTGTCGTCATTGCTAAGCGCTGCGCTCTCGGCAATGGGTTCGTCGGGTGTGGCTGGGGCGTCGATCTTGACGTCTCGAACGAGAGGATGACGGCGGGCCGCCTCGACGGTCCACCTCTCGTCCGGTGACTCAGTGAGAAGTGTGGACAGAAAGCTCGTAACTGCAAGAATACAAAGCACACATTAATGGGCGTGGTCTCGGCAAGACACGAATCACCTTGAATGCTTACTCACTTCTCACTGCATCTCGAGGGAACTTCTCCGGAATCACCTCCCAGGAGGAATCTTTGGAATAAATAATGCAGTCGAATAGCCTGCGTTGAGAGGACAGAAGGCGAATTGGATCAATATCATCTCTCATGAGAATACGTCGATAGCACCTACATCCACCAAAGGAGTAACCCGATCCCATACGAATCGACCTTTTTGTCGTATGCTTGCCCCGACACAACCTCTGGGGCCCTCCATCCCCGGGTGCCTGCTCTGCCCTGTGAAATCTAAATCAGGATGCGTATCGATCAACAGTGGCTCTAACATTTATACTCACTTTGAAGGTCGAACCTCTCCCCGATTGCCCGAAGTCGGCCACCATAGCTTTCATCCGACCATCCTTGAAGGTGATAAGGATGTTATCCGGTTTGAGGTCCCGGTGAACGATATCCTTATCGTGCATGTACTTCGAAGCCGGGCAAAAGGTAAGTCTATTCGGTCCAGAAATTTCACAAACGTCCAATGCTCACCATGATCCCCTCCATTATTTGGACTATAAAAACCAAGACCTGGTCGAGGGATAGCATCTCCACGGGATAGGCGAAGAGGGCGCCGTCGGTTGCATAAGGCATAACGAAATCTACGAAGTGTTCATATCAGATCAGGAAAGACATCCTTATTGGCGATCAACCACTTACGTATTTTGCCTTCCTTCTCCCTGAACGACTCGAGAAGCGGCAAGATGAAAGGATGATCCTTGATATCTTCCCATATCGTAAGTTCATTCGTGATCGAAGTAACCACTAGCTTCCAGGCCTTCCGCGCCTTGGCATTCGCCCACTGTCGTGAGTTCAGATCTGGAGGTTGCTCGGCAGTCCAGTCGACAATTTTACAGGCTAATTCCACAGAGCCACCTGGTTCCGCCATCAACTTTCGAACCCTAAAGACTTGGCCAGAACCACCTCCCCCGAGAGGTTCTCCTAGTTCATAGCGACTTTCAAAAACTCCAGGGACGGCCTGTCGTAGGAGAGAGGAGGCTCATGAGCGAAAGGAATCACTAGCACGGCTGAGAGGATTCTGTGTGTGGGTGGTGCCTACCTTTTTCTGGTCAGGACCAAAGCTCTGCTATTGAATGCAATAGGTAACTTGGGGACGGTTCTGGCAGCAGAATGTGGACGAACAATTACACACCTTTGTAGCAGGTGGTAACCCTTTGATAGGTGATTCAACCTGATGCCTAGACAGTTCTGTTTGACTTCGACACTCATTGTCGCAAGAGGAGTTGTGCTTGGACAGCTTGGGTTCTACTTTCAGGGGTTAGCTAGGGATGGATCACGGATCACGTCCCTGAGTCTCACTCACGTGGATTGGCCAAAGGCATCATAGCTCGCGTCCGACAGTGATAAGGAAGTAGTGAAGAGAGACGATTCCGTAGGGTAGAGAGGACGAAGGGATAGTCCGGGTCGATATCCTGCTGTCGACGGTCGGTGGTCGGAAACGATCTTTAGCGGACTTGTGCAACCAACCTCATTGCCGTTGGTTTTAAAATCCACCGCTGATTTTTTTCACAAGCCTCTTTTCCGCTGATAAAATCAGCCGGCCTGCTTGAGCTCTTTCTTCTTCTTCCCTTCCTTCACCTTCACATTCACCTTCACCACCCCCCACCACTTCTCAACGTTCCCAAAGCGGCATCGTTTCCCGAAATTCCAAAGAAGTGTTTTGCATCGTTCTGCTATAGTAATTTAGACTGAATCGCTTTTTTGGTGTCCGTGAAGGCAATCAAGCCCTGTAAGCCCTCCTCTACTCCTACTCTCAGTTCGCTTATACTACGTAGAAGTTAACGATCATACGACGTCAATAGGCCGATATGAAATGTATCTGACCTCATCCGAGCTTTGAACGGTGTTCTTGAGGAATTTGGGAGCCTACGGGATGCCTTCCATTGGTCCGGTGGCATCCATCGGGGCGCGTTGCGGTGCGGGCCTGTTTTCTTTCCCGGCGTGGATTGATCAAATAGGCCGTGCCCGAGTTCTTTAGAGCGGAACTCGGTAACGTCGGGGTAGACAATCCTCGCTATACCTCCAAGATACCCCTTAACCACCAGATGACCACCAGCGATTGATAGCTGCTGTAACGTGAGTGCAGCATCCTTTTTACGCGATTTAACCAATTATTGATCAAGCGCCACTCAATCTTCCCATACTTCCATTTCGCCATGACACCCTCAACCACGCGTTGCCTACGTACTGTGCCACCACTGGGCCTACTCCACCACTCTCCCTCGGTCAACAAACGAGGTGGCTTGCTGAGGTTTCCGCAGTGTTTTGACGCGAGCGGGGCACTGCTGGGCTCTACCAGGGCGGGCCAATGATGCTACGATAGCTGATACTCCGTTCTCACTGCGGGCCAAAAGCCCTCAGGTCACCTCGTTTGTTGACCGACATGAGTGTTGACACAGTTCCCAACGTGAGTGTGTTCACGACTCTATTATCCTGTGCTTAAGTTCTCTTCTGACGTTCACCCTTCCGATTGTTCTTTCCTCATCGTTGCCCGTAAATACGATTTTGTTACCTGTAAATAATTATTTAATTTGTATCTCTCGTCTCTCATGTCTACTGGATGGATGGATGGATGCCCGTCCGCTTGGACCTGAAAACATATGTATCGTGCCTGCTCGCCTTTCAAAACGTCAAGCTGGTCTGGTAGCACTGTCTGTTGATGGCTGACCTAAGTTCTTCAGTCATCTACCAATAAGGCCAGGGTAAGGCAAGTCGCGACAGTAACAATATCCAAGCCACCACTGTTCACGAATCCAATTCCATAATCCACTCAGTCCCTGTCTTTTCGTCCCCTCTCCCCTACAAAATCGTCTCCTTCTCCACCACCTTTTCTACCGCTCGCTCCCCCTTACCACTTCTCAATAGCACCCAAGCGGCGTCACTTTCTAGAAGTTTATCCAAGTGTCCTGCCTCGTCCCACTCTAATGATTTGGACTGACTTGCTTCTTCTGGTATCCAGCTGCCTGTGCAAGTCCCCGTCCCACGCGAGTGAGCCTTTCCCTGCTACATCACACTCTTATACAATCATAACAATGCTACGGCTTCCACAAGCCAGCATGAAACGGATCGGGCACCATCCGAGCCTCGAACGGCGTTCTTGGAGGAATTTAGGAGCCTACAGGACGCTTTCCACCGGTCCAGTGGCATTCATCGGGGCGCTTTGTGGCGCGGGCCTCTTTCTCTTTCCCGGCGTGGATCGATCGAATCAGGCCGCGTCCGAGTTCTGTAGAGCAGACTCGGCATCGTCAAGGTAGACAACCCTCGCCATACCTCCAAGATACTCCTTAACTACCAGCTGACCACCAGCAATTGGAAGCTGTCATAACGTGAGTGAAGGATCCTTTTCGCCCACTTGACCAACTCCTGATCAAGCGTCATCCAATCTTCGTTGATCCCCACTTCTCCCCGACACCTCACCTTTGGGTTGTGTACGTACCGCGCTACCACCGAGCATCCTTCCCCACCTTCCCTTGGTCAACGAACGAGGTGGCTTGCTGAGGTTTCCGCAGTGTTTTGACGCGAGCGGGGCACTGCTGGGCTCTACGAGGGCGGGCCAATGAAGCTACGATAGCTGAAACTCGGTTCCCACTGCAGGCCAAAAGCCCTCATGTCATCACATTTGTTGACTGACAAGAGTGTTGGGCACAGTTCCTAACGTGAATGTGTCCACGACTCGCTTAAATTCTCTTCTGACATCCATTGTCCCTTCCCCATCATTGATGGATACCGCCCCGTAAATACGATTTTGTACCTGAAATACATGCATTTAATTTAAATATCTCGTCTCCTAATTATACTATGTGGATTAATGAGTGTCCGTCCACCTGGACCTGAAAACACATGCATTGTTCTGTCACGTCGAGCTGGTCCCACGGAATTGTCCGCTTATTTCTGGCCTAAGTCCTTCGGTCATCTACGATAGAAAATGCAAAAGAAGGCCTGGGTAACGTCAGAATAGTAACGAGTGCGCGAGCCGCTGATGTTCACGGCAGATTTAGTTCCATAATATTAGCGAGCCCACGAAGATGGAATCCTCTCCCAGCTTGTCACTGCCCTCGCAGCTCAATATCTCGTCGATATAGCTCCTTTATGAATGCCCCATATAGTAGGGTATGCTTCCGATTTGAAATGGTGTTAACCAGCTGTTGGGGAGCCCGGTGCTGAGTGAACACGCACGAGCGGTTGTTCAGTAATACCGACGGGTCTCTGAGCGACAAGAGACATATTACCCTTTCACACCACGAAAAATAGTGCAATGATGGTAACTTTTGGAGAAAGTGAATGGATACGTGCCAGCGAGGGAGCCCTCACACAGATAAGTAGGTGCCCCCCTCAAAGGTGTCAAGTAAGCCAGTCACCAATGACAGCCACCTCAAAGCGGTATGAATGTGGCGTTGGACACAGTGCGATGGCGTGGCTGTTACTCTTGGCACCCACCAGGAAACTCAGCGCAAACGTACCTGCAGGTAAAGCCGGTTGCGAAGCTCAAGATCACATACTTGCCCTGAGAGATGGATGTTTTTCATCGCATGGTTGATGCCCACAAGAGCGAGCCTTGATTATCCGATCAGATGGCGAGAGCCCTATATATGACACAAGTAACCCTTGCTGTTCACTGGAGAGGCACGGCGATCGGACATTGATAACCAGGCATGTCCAAATGTTTGTCGACTTGAAGTCCATCCCTTCTATCTCTTCTGTGCTCTCATGTCGAATCGATTCGTTGTTGGGGGACGTACGAACAAACGCGAAGAGGCGATACATAACCTCGAGGTGTGACGTCTTGATTTGATTATATCATCGCTGTTGTCTGAAAACTTCATTATCCTGAGATCAGCTCGCTAGGCGACAACGGTTACTACCCGTCCAATGTTGGGAGAAACAGTGGGTCTCCCCGCAAGGAGCACTCCCTGGTTCCACCTATAAAGTCCTGAAGTGGGTCAAGACCAATAAAGTACAGGTAAGGGAAAGGCTCGATCTCGTTTGAATTCCCCGATGTCGCAATAACGACCTCTGACACGTGTATGCCTGTATCTAGGAGTTTAGCGACGATGAAGTAGTTGGGGATTCAAAGGAACAGCTGGCACCTGAGAGGGACGAAATTGAGGCACTCGAGGGCGCAGCGGATCAAGAAATTGAGGAACTGGAGGCAGCCGATCGCGTTGGTGGTGGGCCCGAGGAAGGCGGCAACGATTCTCGGGCGATGTCAGAGGACGCTCCAGGTGTCGGTGCGTCCAAGCTCAAACTTGGTGTTCCCCCCAATGGGTCGACCGCACCCAGCGGCGCCGATACGCCAGTGGAGCCCAGTGGTCTGGATCCGTCGTCAATACCCGGGATATCTCTTCTACCACCGTCCCCTGGTCATGTGTCGGCGGCCACTGCGGAAGCTTTACCGGCTGTCAATGTATCTGAGGTCAACACTCCTTCTCCATCACCTGCTCCAACACCTTCGAGCGACGCGGCGAATTCGAACAACGCGATGGATTCGACGGCGACGAGTCCGCCGGGTCAACCTTGGTCGGCGCAGTAAAACAGAAAATCACATTGTATCCGTCGGCCGTCCTCCTGCACGTTTGGATTGCTGCTGGCATTGCTCATCAACCGCATAGCATGTCCAATTACACTTCTTCAATTCTCATCCAGTTGTTGTCTTCGCAACCCAGTTCCATACGAGTGATAATCAATTGCAGCAGATATTCAGTCATCAACCCACAGCGGCTCTACCACCTACCAAGGATGAACCTTCTATTGAAGCTGAACAGCGAAAGGCGATCCGTGTTTGAACGCACCCGGTCTAGAAGTGAATGAGCTCCGAATATCTCTTGGGGCGATCATTTCCTTTGTGTCATTTTGCTCAACCGTCTCCTTCCTACTGAAACTTATTTATTGGATATGTCGCGCGCACATCTGAGGGGCCCTGGTTTTTCCTTTCTCTCATACACTTCAGCATGAACTCATTCTGGCTGGCGACAGTTGACGGCTAGGGGAGTTCATCTCATCGGTATCTAACTTTGATTTGAAATTACTCATGTCAATCCTCAACCACAGTCAAGCCCGCGGAGGTATTGTGTACGGCAGTATCCGTACCCATACCATCCCCCAAAAGGCCAAACACTTGTTTCAACGTGAGTGAGAAACGGCCTCAAATTCAAAGCCTGGGAGATTGCGGAAGGTATCTCATAAACTTGAGACGTGGGATCGTCACGAGAAGCTTTCTCAAGGACGACCCGGTGAATAAGTCGTAGCAGCTAGCGTTCTTAAGGTCAAGGCATGATCAAGATCTGAACTCTCGTAGGAGACATTTCTTCGATTGAACTTTACATAACACTAATGAGCGTGTTGGTATTCAACTCATGGTTTTGGGTCTGCGCTATAGCGTGCGTTTGAGACTATGCTCTTCAGTGGGTCAGCGAACTGGTTGTACCAAGTTAACTCGCAAGGGACAGATACAGCGCAGTCATATTCGATGGCCATTCGATCTGCAAAGAAGTGAGGAAAAGGGAAGTAGCTCAAAACCAAGATCATCAAGGCTGTAGGGCCTGAATCCAACCTTCGAAGAGAGGGGAGACGCGGGGAGGAGCTGCCGCGATAAGTAGAGAGAGGTCTAGTACCCCGCTTTAGAACGTCTTCTTGTGGGATACACATCGCAAAGCCACCACGGTGCTGCGGCAGATCCAAATGTAGGCTTCCTTGCCTACTGGGACTATTCTGGGTGCTTCTAAGTCTTATTCAAAGCGGATAATCAGACACCATTCTCGATAATGTGAGCGGTTATGTCGGATCTGTACATCTCCGAGATGCTTCTTGCGGAAGCAATACATGTCGAGGGTCGGTAAAGAAGAACATTGATGGAAGGCTAGGTCGCATAAACCGACAAACACCACTTTCCCCTACACTGAACCCTTATATACGGCGTCGATGATACACTATTTCATGGTTTCGAAGAATTTATTAGCAATGAGAAGCACCTGAACCCCAGGAGCATCGACATACGTCTTGGGTCGAAGTCAAGGTCAACTTTAGGGTACCAGCTTCCTAACCAGGATTCCTGGGTGATTCCAAGATTGGTGCGTTAGAGCAAGCAGAGATTCGGGACAGCTATACCATTGACTCGCAATCGTGTCCTTGGAGTCAATGACAAAGTCGCAGAGAGACACGATGATGGGGCTGAGGAGAGGAACGCGAAGATACATGGTGCTGATCAGGGGGCTTTCGAGTATGGCAGGGGATTGAAAAGAGATGGGATGAGTGAGTGGGCTTTATACCCAGGAGTAGCAACGCACGAGAAATAAAATACCGGTATGCTGAGGCCAGAGGGCATAGGATGAGCCAGGGATATTGTAGCTCCGGTGGTCCATCGACTCTTACCCATTAATCACTGCGAGCACTGCCTCGGGCAAGCATAGAGATGTTGTTTCTTGCGATTTCCGGCTCATGCTCAACATCGGCCATGGGATAGTACGATAACATCCCACAAGGTAGATACCATAAGTCATGACGCGCAACCTGAGCTTCCACTAAATGAAACCGGGCATGGTTAAGCTCCGCCGCTGCCTGCAGTGGTGCACATAGCCCAACATCGAAAGAGCTTCCTGTGGTGTCATAAATGTGGGGTCTGACTGTTCTTTGCGACCCCACCCTTCTTGTAGCATTCAAGACTCAACTTTCCTCGTAGAGATGCTGTAATGTCTCTGGTTCTCACGGCTACTCTCACTCCACCACATCGCAGCATCCTCCTGAATTATTGAATCATACCACATACTCACCGAGCGGTACAACATGAAATACAACCTTCGAGGTCAGATTCCAGATATTAGCCGATCCGGTTAACTCAGCTAAGTGCTGCACATTGCAGCGTCTCCAGAGCTCCAGTTATGCCCAACATCTTTACCCTCGTTGTACCTGTCTTATAACCTTTGTTTCGGGGCGTATTTACCTTATCAGTTTACCTTCCGCTCCGGCCGGCCCGGAGTGGCACTTACCGATCGACAACGTCGGCAGCATGCGAACTGGGGAAAGGTGATGCCTCCGATACCACTGTGGCTTCGCTCCTTGTGCATAGCACCGTAGTGGGAATTGATCAGAACATGTTAGTCAATATTTGATAACCTTGACGGATACCCACGATCACCGGTAACATCTTAGAGCGCGGGACTCTGTGTTTCAATAGGCTGCCTAAGACAGGAGTCACCTCCCTCTAGTCTGGCTTGACTGCGAGCGGCTTAATGAATGCCTATCGATCGCTAAGGATACCAGAACTTCGCGCGTATTGAGAGTGCCACCCTCGTTCTCGTTCAGGGATTCGCCCTGCTCGATAATTCATCTCAATTCCAGAGTGAAAGGTATGCAGTTCAATAGCCATCCTCCGCTCTTGCAGAGAACAGTTGCAGTTGCCAATAGAAACTCGGTGCTCTGACCACGGATAGAGTTATATCCCTAGTACCGCTACTTGCTGCCAGTGGCACTGCATACATCGCGGATTGGCTGACACACGGGAGGTACTTTGCTGCCTCACCGGCACTGGAGGCGTAGTAATCCTGCACTATTATGATCTTCTTTATGTGCCTAAAGCCTGCGCCTGAAATGCTGCTGCCACCAAGAAAGGAGCCATGAGAATGAGATGTCAGTACAAATAGAGAATGGTTTATGCCGTAGCCCCAGTTGCTGTTATGTCTATCACTATAACCGTGTTTTGCCATTATCTACGCACAAACTCAGTGGAATATCTCTCCAGTTCAATATTAATGCATGACAGTTGCATAACCTGCGAGTCAGTGAGAGGCACACCTGTCTTTCTATGCCGTCGCCACTATGGCGCCGGCATCCACCGAGTTATTACGCGTCTCTTGAGGTCCATTCCTCCCAGGAGTCTCCGACGTCTCCTGCGAATCGACGGGTTTCATCGACGGTTTCGTCGCCTCAGCATAGTTCTCCTACACATCCAAGACAAAAGAAGATCAGAATTTTATATCAAAGCTTCCAGGCATTACATCTACAATGACAAATACTCACATAGAAGTTCTCCTCGGGCCCATCGCCTCCAGTGCCCCTACCAGGTCCACTCCAAAAGTGGAACGCTTGACTATGAACGCCGTACGACGCGGGAACAACTTCTAAGAGATCCCCTCGCGCGATCTCGACAGCGGGAACCTCGTGTGCTGGGAGACCCATAAGGTATGCGAGGAGGCATCGAATGACGGAAGCGTGTCCGATGATCAGCAAGTCGTCATTTTCACGCTCGAGCTCGATGATCGTCGGTTCCAGACGCACTAATAAAACGAGAATCGTGGTGCAGCTCAAGTTAGTTCTGATCGTGATATATGCTTCGAATTTGGTTAGAAGGGCGAGATATGAAAGCAAACGCACCAGCTAGGTCGTGATAGCTCTCTGCACGCGGTGCTCGATGCGAGTACGGGTCCTTCAAAAATCGTTCCCACTCGTCTGGGTATCGCTTTTCTGCCATCTCTGGCGACAGACCGTCCCATACCCCTGGATTGATCTCTCCCATCGTCGGCTTCTCGATCACTCGATACCCCATCTGAACGAAAGGCCACGCGGTGTGATACGCCCTCCTTCTCGCGGACGTCCAGACCTGCATACAGATGGTAAGTGTGTCCGTCATGGTTAGACACCGGAATGATAGGGGATCTGTCCAAAACATACCACAAGTCGCTTGTGCTCCACGGGCACTCCCGCTTTACTTCGCTCCTCTTGAACCTTTCGACGACGCTCGAGCACAAAGTCCCTCAATCTCTCGGCGTATTCCCATCCGGCAGGTGAGAGGTCGGAATCGGCTTTGTAGGAATGCTCAATGAGGGATTGCCCGCCCTACATAAGAACAGGAGAAATAAATAGGTCAGAAGGTCCTCCAGAGAGAAACACAATTTCAACTTACTCGAGCGAAATAAATGGTCCTGTACTTGTTATGTATGTTCATCAAGAAGAAGATGATACGGGATTGGAGGTAGCCTTGGATCGCGTTGATCAGGATCTTCTCGCCGACCTATATTAAAGGATTCATTTACATTCATGGGTTTGAAATACGGAAAGCAGAGAAAAACGTACATTTATAATCTTAATGTAGGGCCAAGTCAGTTCCGTCAATGGTTCGTATTGGGCTTCATGCGTCTTGATGCGTCCCCAGTAATCGGCAACGGCCTTCTCAGGGTCCCAACCTTTGTACTAAGGTAAAGCGATAAGCACGACAGTTTATCAGAGGGCTCGAATGTGCAACTACTAACGTCAGGGGATGAAATCTTGACGCTCCGGATGTTCGCTTCGACGATATCTTCTCTATCACATGATGATTCTGTAAAGGGATCGATCAATTGACCGCATCGAATCGGTTTAGTCCGTTTTGCCTCGCCTAAGAAGATGACGTGAACCCCTGCCGCTTCGAACTTTTCAGCCACCTCGCTCCGGCTAGCTCTCGTTCCGTTGTTGGCATCGTATATGGCGACCTGACCCGTCTGCTTATTGAAAAAGTTGAGGATGTTGGTCTCACAGCCGTCCTTCACTTGTTGTCGTAATGCGCGCGTGTCGGGGCTTTTATGTCCTATATCGAAGGAGTAACTTCAGCTATCTATCCCGTTCCAGATATGCGTTTTGTTCAGACCATGCTTGAAGTAATCTTGAGGGATGTCCTGTGCTCCTCCGATGACCCTCCTTCGATAGTCTCCCAACGAGAAGACCTGAGTCGTCACACCCATCCAATGCAAGTACCGCTCCAACGCTCGGGAGATGTGCGTCTTGCCTCGAGCCGGTAATCCTAAACACAACAGCGTGTCCGTATAGCCTCCACTTAACGCCCAGGTTACTATCTCACCTTACCTACACAGATGATAATGATCTTTCCGGCATGGAAGAGACGCCCAGAGTCTGTTGTATAAAGTGGTGCAGCCATTGGGATCGCGAGGTTCAGCCAAGTCAGGTCAGGGTGAGAAGGGTCGAATGGGAACTCGAAGAACGGCGAGGGGCGCGTGAGAGACAGTCGCGAGAACACCAACGCGGGGATGCAAAACGAATCTCGGAGCTCTTTTATTGACTATTAGGACGAAAGCTGGCCCAAATGCACTCGTCTTTGCAATTTTATTTCTCTTTCAGACCATCCCACGCCGCTGATAAAGACGATTGGCAGGCTCAATTCCGCTCCACACATGGGCTCAATGCATGCCTGATGGCGTCAACGATCTAGTTCGGTTAAATGATTTGGGAATGTTGGAGGGGCTGGTCATGACCGGAAGGATAAGAACCCTAACGGGACCTCGGGCCAACTTTTTCCAACCAAACAGAAAACGTGCTGTTCTCGCAGCCGCCAAGACCGGTCTCCAACCGACCACCATCCGCTCCTTTTTCGCTCTCGAAACGCACCCCTCACCACATCTTTGCCACTTTGTTGCCACCTCAGCTTTCGAGATCAATTTTTGGCACTTTCAATTCCAACTAGTGTTTGATTGCGAGGCACCGTTCGAGCGAGATCTAGATTAGGTGAAAGATTAGGTGCGTCATAGCTATTTCACATATCTTCATCAAGTCGAGTCTGCCCTGCCCCAACCGCCCACCAGCCCAAGTTCAGCAACAGCTCAAGCAGAAAATTCGCGGGTTCCGAGCATGCTGTTATGACTTTATCAACTACCACCGCCGCTTTCACCATCACACCCGGTATGTTCATTGCCTCCGTACATCTCCTAAAATCTCCCTCCGCTAACAGACATATTCTTGAAGTTGTCATTTCGACATTTTTCACTCATTTAAAAAGGAAGCTGCGGAAAAAGAACATCAGAAACAAGGACGATACCGAGGCTGTCGACGACCTTCTTTTTGAAGAGTGAGTCTAATTAAGTGACCGACAAGAAATTCTCGCCACTGGAGCCGGACTAACACCGATAGCGCTTTAGGGCATTCCACATAGTCAAAGCCTTCCTCGAGCTCGCAACCCGGAATACAGTTGATGAGCTCCAGTCCTTCACCAACACCTACGTCCCACCTCCATTCTGGGCCGAGGTGGTCTCCTGCACGGTACCCCTCGAATGCTGTAACAAGTCGGCGGACATCCTGATCGACTGGTTTGGACCAGAGCAGCTGAAGACCGTGGTCGGTGGCGAACGTTGGTGGCAAGTTCGAGGTTTGCAAGGGATTCAAGGAGAGTGGATCGCGATGAAACGTGATTGGGCAGAGCTGCGTAAAGCAGAGAAGAAAGGGATCAGACCAGAGAAAGGGCGAGGACACGCTGGTGATGTCTATTCCAACAGGATGAATGACCTTCAGAGCGTCATTGTGAGCATCTTCGATCAAGCCGGTTTCTTTTCGCATACTAATGAGAAGCTGTGGGCTGTAGTTCTACATCACTGGAGGGGTTAGTTCGATTCACTTCTGCTCGAAACTACATGTGTTGATTATACCATTATAGGGCTTCTACTTTGGCAGCATAAGTTCGTCTGGTTGGTCAATTAACCGCTCATGGAAACTCATCAGTATTACTTTTACAGACACCCATCGGTACCAGATCATCAGACTAGGTCAGGAATGCTGATTCTGATGCGAAGGGTATCAGTGATTGACGTCATGCATTCCACAGCCCGAAAATTAGGTGGACGTGCATTCGCTGTAAATTATCGGTGAGTTCGAGTTGCTTGAGCATGCAGTGCATGGCTAACCCCCAGCAATGTTCACTTCCGAATCCCAGGAAAGCACCACAATACCCATGTATGTCTGACTATTTCCGTACGTATCACAGTCGGAAGGTGGGCTCACAGTTTTTTTTTTGTGGTATTCGTAGGGCCATGTCCACTGCAAGACGTCCTTGCCGCCTGTGCGTTCAATAGCCATCCCATCTATACGCCACTTATGCTGATAATCTATTCGGTACACAGATCTTTACCTCATCAGACCACCACTAGGAGCTCCTCACACTGCCATCGATCCCAAACGCCTCGTCGTGGCTGGCGATTCCGCCGGAGGAAACCTCACACTCTCCTTACTCGTCCTACTCCGCGATATGAGCCTTCCGATGCCCGCAGGCGCCGTCCTTATCTCTCCATGGGTGGACCTCACACACTCATTTCCTTCTGTTATAGCCAACACCAAGACAGATATCATCCCGCCGCATGGATTTTGCCATAAACCTTCCACGATGTGGCCCATTCCGACGACGGGACCACGTGCGGTGAAGGTCTCTGATATAGATGTCGATCAGCAAGCGGAATCGGAGGGAGGAAAAAGGCCACCAGGGGAGGGTAACGAGAAGGAACAGGAGAGGCCATTGCGGAAGGAAGGTAGCGACGATACGGTGGCCGTCCCGATGGTAGAAATTCAGGATTTCGGTGCGAGTGGTGGCCCACCGGCACCTCTGAGGCGACCAACCGTCATGAGCGCCAGCAAAGGATCAGGAGAGCCGTTGGGTGACAAAATGAGCAAGGTCGATGAAAAAATCATGGACCCTCAAAAGATTCGGTTGAAGGTGGATGGAGAGGCGATGGAGATTCGATCCCAGATTCAGTTATACGCCACGAACTTGTAAGTCGTAGAAGATTTTTAAGTGATATCGACGATTATGCTCATCGTTTTCCAAAGGCAAATCACACACCCTCTCGTCTCGCCTTTATTGAACTCCTCGCTTGGAGGGTTGTGCCCGCTTTACATCCTGTCGGGGGATCACGAAGTGTTGAGGGACGAGGTGGTGTATCTCGCCCACCGTGCGGCCGATCCGCAGCGTTTTCCAATCCGGGAAGGGTTGATGAACACACCCAGACAAGTGGAAAACGCGAAGAAATACACTCAAGGGACGCAGGTTCGTAAACAGTCGCTTATCTTCCTTAAAAGAATTTGAACGCTCACAGACACTTCAATTTTCCAGGTCCACTTCCAACTGTTCGACGATATGTGTCATGTCTTGACCGTATTTAGTTTCACAAATTCGGTACGTCGATGGGCGGTTATCTTGGACCGATGTTTATTTTTAAACCCTTTCCTTCTGGTAGGCGAACTTTGCCTATAGGGGGATCGCTCGGTTCGCAAAACGCGTAATCGAGTCGTCCGTCAATGAGGTCAAGGCGGACCCGTTTCCTGAACAGGACCCTCGTCCACCTATCACGCCAGAGGTTTCCTCACTCCAAGGAACTCCTGTGGGCCTCGATGAAGCCAACAGCCCTTCGATTGAGGATGGTGCTCATATTGGTCGCACACGAGCGAAGCACAGCGACAAATTGACAATTGATGACGTCAAGCTGACGAGGGGGGTCAGTGGTACCAGTGCACAAGTATGTCAAATGCTCTCTATCTTTCTAGTTCGTACTCATTTATTCTTTCCAGGGTGGGAGGCATGAACCCAATACGATCCGGATTCTCTGTGAGAGGGTCAGCATCCACGGCATCACCCGATCTTTGGAATGCGATGACGAGATCGAGGCTCTGAAGCTGCCCTGTGAGGACGTTGGGACCATCAAAGAGGCGCCTGTAAAGCGGTGGCTCGAGGGCCAAGGAAGCGCGGACCGTAGCTGGAAGCATTCTGGGAAGGGCATTGAGCGGAAGCGGGTGTCGATCGAGGCCAAGGCCATGCGGCTGATCGACCTCGCTAGAAGTGAAGGTCTCTTGGACCATGATGGCCAACCTACCAAAGATTTCTCTGGCATTGGGAATGGACATATGGATGAAAAGGAACCCGATGGCACGCTGGATGGATTCTATACCGACTCTCGTAAGAGATGGAGCCCGCTCGATCTTCAAGGAGAGAGGCCGTCCCCAACTGCCGTTGCGGGAAGAAGGGATACGGTAAGTAGATCGCTCACCCGTGGATCGGTATTTGACCTCGATTTCTTGATTTACATTTCCCTTCTTTCCTATAGAGCGACGCATTAACACTCCTGAGAGCGACATTTGCGCCGTCACCGGCCCCTGCACATCCGGAGAAGGGCAAGCGTGAGGATATGATTATGTCCCCCGCCGAACAACAACGGGTTTCAAAGGTGATCCCTGGAAGTCACGGTGTCCGCATCTGGTCTGGGTTGATGAGGTGAGTCGATGCGCTCTTTAGCTGTCACTTGCTGATGGTGTCTCGCTTGTGCCACCCTCAGCAAATTTATGAAGACAAACCTCAAAAAGAAGGCCGCTCATCCGATAGTGCACCCTGATGAGGGCCAGATGAGTGCTATCGGTGACAGCGATTCAGGAGACGACAGCCCATAATCGTAGACAGATTTACAAACGCACAATATCCTCCGTGCCTACTCGGCCTTCCATGTTCATTGCATCGAATTCAAGATAGGACTTCTACAGGATTGGCGTAAATGGCCGCTCCCTTATAGATAAAATAGATTTCATCGTGCGTGTGTCTTCACGGCATCTAAGTGTTATACTGGGAACACGCTCCAGCACCACATGCATTACACTCAGGATGCTTACTCCGGCAACATTTGTCTGTATCGCCTCCTCCTTGGATATCCTTTAATATCGATGGAGAAGCCAGGACCACAAGTTCAAGTTAAGGGCAGATTTGCGTTAGCCATTATTCGTACCGGGGATCAAACCGGAAACAGCCGTCGCCTCCAAACGATATCCACATTGACCCTAGAGAGCACTGCCACTTTCTTGGCCAGCTTCGCAGGATTCGATAACCCTCGAATCTAAATCGCGCCCAGAACCCACGACTCTCTTCATCTCTCTCTCCCTCCAAAGGTGATTTACATATGCCGATCTTTGGAAGCTGGAGACATTCAGGTGAGACTAATTAGGAAGACAGTGTGAAGCGCAACCCCTAACCACCTGAAGAAGGCTTCGTCTCGCCGCCCGCTTACAGCGCGAATACTGTGGGTAACAGTAGCTCTGCTGAAAATGACGATGGCATCCGTCTGCGGGGTGGGGCAGATTCAATGGCGAGAATAGGCACGATGGCCGCTACCGAAAGTCTAGGTCATACAACTAGGACACCTACTCCCATCCCCACAGTTCGAAGAAGGGAGAGCGTTGGCGATACCGCCACCCCGAACGAATCAACGGGTAGGTTGAGGAGAGAAAAAGCCGACGAACGGCGGGATACGGGTGTTCCGCTGCGACGCGCCCATTCTTTACTCGATGTATCCATGCAACCTCTTTCAGCCCTGCGCCCATATGTGCCGGTGCCCACGACCGCCATCGAGTCAGCGGCACCAGAAGCTCGTCTACGAGCATTTTCAACTATAGTTAAGGCCAGGCCCTTTCCCGAGCTATTCAAGTCGGCCATCCTTCGGATGATAGCTGTTATTCTCGAGATCACAACCTTCGTGGAGGTGAGTACTAGCCAAACAATAAAGCATCGCCTAAATATGAAGCCGAAATTTCCTACTCAGCAAGCAGGAAGAAATATGAAGGACGCAAAAGTATTGGTCCTTTACATTGCGACCGTTGCCGAGAGGACCCTCCGTCCTTTGGATCCATCTCATTACTCCCCGGCTCTGAAGGGGGGAATCGATCAATTTACAGCGTGGGTGACTATCAAAGTACAATCTGGGCCGGTCACGCTGACGTTCCCAAAGAGTTCTTATACCAATCACAGAAGATATTACAGCCCTTGCGTCTAGCCGACCGTTCCCCAAATGGATTATCAACTACTATGATCGCGATGCGTCAAAATTAGCCGCTTGGAAGCAAAGCATAGCCGATGCGATCGTAGACATACAGGTACTATACCACTTATTACTGTTTCGTGGATTTGAATCCTCACTCTCAGCGATGATTATAGTTAGAGGCTACCATAGCCTCAGCAGCGAATAGTACCTTCAAATACCGACCGCGACAACAGTCCACAGAGCAACACCCGCAGCAGGATGTCGAGCAACTAGTAAGACTAGACTCCTCCCATACATCCCTAGGTGATGCTAAAACATTGGTATTGTAGAACAAGGCGCTAGCAGGCCTAGGAGATTATCGTATTCCACGCGAACACCTGGAGATCGACGAATCATCCGTAGTAGGCAAAGGCGGCTTCGGGGTAGTCATACGCGGGAGGTTGTTTGGCTACAATTCCGAAGTAGCCATCAAGCGCCTTCAGTCGGACGAAACACAAGACATACGTGTCGCAAAAGTGAGCTATCCTCTAACCATCCCTTGAAGAATAATAAACATGGATACCACAGAGACTTATTCGGGAGATGAAAGCGTGGTCAAAGCTAAACCATCGCAACATACTTCCCCTCATTGGGTTCTACCTGAGTGGGGGCTTGGATGAGGCGTTGATTGTGTGCCCGCTGCAGCCTCACGGGAATATAAAAGACTTCTTGCAACTGGTAAAACCCAACTTGGTGTTCTTGAACGCCTGGAGCTTGTAGGTCGTCTGCCATTGCATTCATGTCCATATTCATATCCTTATTGTCTCCTTTGCATAGGCGTTCGATACCCTTTGTGCCGTTGAATATCTTCATAATTTGGATCCACCAGTCGTCCACGGGGACATAAAAGCCGTAAGAGCACACTATGTTATAAAACGTTCACGTACTGATTTCGCAAATTTGAAGGTTAATATCTTATTGAACGATGAACGACGAGCAGTTCTTTGTGATTTCGGCCTAGCCGTGGCTGCGGACGAGATCCAGACAGGTTTGAACACATCCAAGGGGCTCAAAGGAACCATGCGTTACTGTAGCCCGGAGTTGGTCATGCAAGAAGAGAGTCTTCGAACAGTTTCCAGTGATATATGGGCATGGGGATGTCTCCTAGTTGAGGTATAGTCTGTGGATCACATTTCCAACGTCAGTGGTCTGACTAACTTTGGCAGATCATGAAAGAGACTATCCCATACTCAAAACTCAAAAACGAATTCCAAGTGATGTTTGCGTTGACGAATCGGGTCCCTCCCGAATCAGAACAGCTTCTAACACATCCAATCGATATCTGGTCGACCGTCCGGGATTGTTGGCAATTTGACCCAGAGTTGCGTCCAAGAGCAGGAACTCCTGCGAAGGACTTGCGTCGACTGGTGAGACGATCGATATCCTCCTCGGCGTTCATGTCATGATTCGTTCCCTTGCTAGATGGCTTCCCTTGACACCGTCGGCCAGAGCATCCCTGATGCCGGTGTATCCGCGATATCGTGACTAGATTAACTAACACTCCAACATTTTGGTGGCGAAGATCTGATTTCAACCCTGTCCAGAGTGTACAGTGAGTGCCGTACAACAAAATGTTACTACTACGACTATTTGCGAGTAATGTATTCTGCGCCGTCCATATGTGTGTATTGCCTGCGGTGATCGATTACGAATGATTCCTTACTCCCCAAGAGGCTAATAGCTTAAACGGCCTCGCTGCACAGCTTGCACACAGGTGCTTGGAGCAGGGTTAACTGCCCCTTGTCCATAAACCCATCCGTCCCTTCTTCAATAACAAGGCAAACGCCCCTTTATCCTCGCGCCAGCTACGTTCTTCTTCGTCTGCCTGGACATTGTCATCGCAGCGACATTCGGTGCCTTAGGAGCGACGGCGGCTTTCACAGCATTGGCCTTTAGATCAACCCGTTTCTTGGAGGTATTGATGTCTACGAGCTTGGCTTGCCTCTCAGCGTAAGCCATCTCGTGCTTAGCGCGAGTGGATCGGCGAACGTCAGCTGGACCGACGGTTGTTTGAGGATCGTTGCTGATGGCATTCAGGAGAGCAGCGGGGGCACGAGTGGTGTGAACTCGCCTCGTAGGTCGTAAGGGCTCCTCGTCGTTCCTCGTCTTTACAGCAGGGTATCGCCCCATAGTTGTTCCAGTCGCAACGTAACGAGTAGACCGAACGCGCATTAGGCGAGGAAGAAGCTGACGCGGGATAGACGAGTGGGTTCGTGCCGGTGTAGGTGACGTTGATTCACCTCGCTGTCGCTTAAGCGACCCTGGGCTAGGCGACGGAGGTTGCATAAATATTGGCGGGGAGTAGACTGAAGCGTTAGGGTATGTATCAAAAACAGTCGATGGGGTGATCAAAGGAGTGAACGAGAAAGGAGCATACCGGCTTGTGCCGGGTTGGTATGCGTGATAGCTGCAGGGGATACTGGAGCCAGATCCGCGGACCGGTCCGCAACAGCAACAGCAATCAACGCTCGGTCCGTGGTTGGTCCTGGCTCCTCGTCGTCTTGTGTCGTCGCCATCGTGGCAGCGCTCGACCACGGGGATAAACCGAAAGTGCCAGAGATAGAGCTACAATACCGAAGTGCGCGTCGTCAGTGACAGATTACAAGATGAACCGAAGGGAAGGACGAGAAGGATGAAGAAGCCCCACCTCTTTGCACTTGAGGAGTATGCGGAGCAGAGGCAGGAGCAGAAGCTGGAACCAAGGTCTGTTGATTCTGTTGTGATTCAGCTTGATAGTGTTCCTCATGGGAGAGGACTCGCTCTCGCCAGTCATGCACATGGCTGAACTCGTATCTATAAAAGCTCGGCATGGTAGGGGTAGGAGTAGGGAGGGCGAATGAACGAATGAGAGTGAGGCCAAGGAAAGCAGTTGATTTTGTTCATGATACGCTTCAGATAAAAAGATAACGACTGGTTGGTTAGTTGGAGAACGACGGTCCGGTGTTGGTGTTGGTCTGAACGTGTCGATCGTCGATTTGGGATCCGTGCGACTTGTCAGCAAAGCTGGACCCGAGGAGCGTCGACCTAACTCTTCTGCTTTTTTGGCGTCGTACCGAATCCTAACATTTCAGGCTGTGGGAAATCAGTGTTGAATATCTCCGGAGGTGGCTGCCAGCGGCTTTCATCACGGACAATAGAGCTCCGTTCACCTGTGATACCATTGCTGATAACCCCCGGACCACCCCTTGTACCTGGACGAACGCTGGAGAGTTTAGTAGTGTAACTCAGAATCGGGACTCAAGAAGAACCTATTTGAATTTTGTATCTATATATACGATATTTAGGTTGTTTACTTCACCAACCCCCAATAGCGAGGCCGAGATTATGTGGAGTTGAGGACCGGGGCTTGTCGCCGCTATGATTAGTCCACTCGACAGTACTTAAGCGCTCAACGGTAGAGGTGCATCAAGTACGCTGCATCGCAAATGGTTGAGCACACTGAGCAGTAAGGGCCTTGTGGTGGCGTCTATCTCCAGTACACAGAGGTTGCGCAGTTTCTCTGTCTCTGGAGGGTGGATGCAATCTGCTACAGGGATGGCCGAGGCGTTTACCATACATGTGGGCTACAATATCAATTCACACAGGGAACACACGTGATAGTATAGCCTTGAAATTGCAACCAGCTGAGCGCATGCCAGGGTATTCCTTAGTGCGCCAAATCCATCCAAATGTGTGTTCTGCCCAGTCATCTTTCAGCTTGACTACATCCATCGGAAATGGATGACAATATCATTCAAAAACCTGGATCAGCAGGATCGGTTCAGTGGCTGACGTTCTCAGGCGGTGGGCCTGAGAACGTGCTCCTCTTTGCTCAGGGCGTTCATCGATTTGCGTTCGCCCATGGTCGACAGAACGACGACGTCTGGATGGCCAACTACGCGTATGGATGTCTTTCAGGCGACGCGCTCAGTTGGTTCAATGATCTCGATGCTGAGGTGAAGAAGGATTGGTCAAAGCTTAGGCCAGCCATGTTTGCATGGTTCACACAAAGCAGGTGAGTCGACTGTGGGCTGCGGATCTTGTTCTTTCATGTGCTTTGGTTCCTAATTCCTCACTGTCTCACAGCGTGGCGGCTTCTGCTCAGGGAGCCCTTGTATTGAACATCCCTAGATTGTGGAATACACAAAACGCGCTAGCCCATATCCAAATGGTGGTGAGCTCGACCCAGTGACATTTCTAATCAATACAACTCCTTGAGGGTGGTCGAGTTTAGGGCCATAACGATACGTATCCGTTTATTGGGTTAGAGAAACACAACGACAACGATTTTGCCATTCGGGCATGCGAGGCAGGCAAGCATTCTGTTCGATTTTTTGCCACAGATCTACAGCTCATTCTCCAGAACAGTATTGGAGGGAAGCGTTTTCAAGGGGCCCACACAAGCCGACACCACGTATACAACATATCCCTCCTCCTCTAAAGTCTGGTCAATTAAAAAACATGATGGTTTAACCGAAGAGCTGTGTGCGGAATGGATGGAGAATACAGGTGGTACGTGTGCCCTCTGTAATATCGGCGTTTCTGTGATGAGTTAGCTGAGTGAGTTAACGTACCGCAAGCTCGAAGCTCCCTTGGAGCTGTATTCGTGAATGTGAGTTTCAGCTTGAGGACTCAGTTGAGAGAGCATGTCTGAGATGTCTGCGCGCCTTGAATCACCGGAGCAAATCATAATGTGTAAAGTCCCAAGGAATGTACAGGAACCGGTGGTATGTACTCAGCATGGGCCTCATAGGTTTTTGCACTTGCTGAGGCCTATAGCTATTACAGATGTTTATTGTTGAGCGCATCTGAACGACGGTGGCTTAACAGAGATCATGCCCATCCGTAACCTGCTCATTTGAAAAATGTATTATGGTACTATGCACCAATTATCCCGGGTCATTATGACCACAGGTAGAACATTGGTTGTACCCGCATTTGGAGTATGGCCAGAGCTTCCCCCACCCGCACTTATATCCTCTCAGTGGGAAGTCAAGTACAGTATATGAGAGCCGCAGCCGGTTAAATGAAGCGGTGTTGAATATCGAAAGCCCACAAAACTAACGTGAGCGTTAGAGACGTCTAGTATATTTTATCGAGTTTCGATGACGAGCCCGAAACTATCCAGACGTTGGAATCGAGGACTGGCGCTGGCCCCCGCTACAATCATCGGTCTACTCGACAGTGACTTCGATTTAAGCGCCCGACGGCAGAAGTTATATTCATCGAGTACCGCTGCACCGCAAATGGTTGGGCGCAGTGAGTGGCGAGGGCCTGGAAATTCTTTGTAGTGGGGTCTATATATATTTCTAATACGTGGAATAATGAGGGGTTACGCAGCTTCTCTGCCTCGGACGCTGGCTGCGATCCAACGTTTACCGTGTGGGCTACAATCAATTCAACTCATAGGGGAACACACGTGATAATACAGCCTCGACGCTATGTTTCGAAGATGCTCAGTCCACACGCAGCAAGGCAGTGTAATCAATAGACGCTTGGCACGCTGCACGGTTAAAACTGGAAATAGCTAAGAGGTCATCCAATTCAACTGAGCACCTGGGGGCAGGGTCGCGATAATCTCTCACCTACTTTGTCAAGGTCACATATGCATTGGTGACGCATTACAGCAAGGCCTCCACATCGCTATATATATCGTCTATTGCTGTGCTCTGCTTGTATAAACGAATGAATAGTGGCACTGGCTACTCTGATTGTCGACTCAATCCTCCCCCTCCCATACGTCGCCTCTTTCATGGCTTTCCACTTCTCCCGTCTTTCCCACTGCCTGGCAGTTCTTATTACCCTTGCATCCGCCACTCTTGCCGTCCCGGTTTCGAATGCGGCCTCACCCGCCGTCCGTTTACCCACCCCACTGAACGCTACCTTCCCCGTCGGAAGCCAAGTTTTCAAGCTCGTAGACGGCAGTCGCGTCGACCCCTTCAACTCTACAGAGAAGCGTGCCGTTGAGATCACTGTCTATTATCCATCATCTGGTCAAAACGATGGCACGTGTCCAGGTGGGACAGACTTCGCGCCCTATGTGCCAACTGCGATAGCTGCTTTGGCTGATCAAGAGTTGAAACTCCCGAATGGGACCGTGGAGAGCATCTTCACTGATACATGTCTCGGCGCTCTAGCCGTGTCCTCCGATCAGAGGAATCTCATCGTCATGTCACCTGGCTATGGTTCGTGCTTTGTTCTACCTCTCATATCCTTGGCCTTTCTCTCTGACGTTCTGTGCGCCTCTCTATCCTCTTAGGAGTATCTCGCCTCGGATATCAAACGCTCACCACTGCTCTCGCGGCGCACGGCTACGTCGTCATGAGCATTGATCACCCTTACGACGCAGATGTCGTCGAGTATCCCGATGGCCGGCTGGTCTTCGCAGCGACGTCCAATATATCTGACCCCACCGTCATACTGTCTCTGGTCGAGGTGCGAACAAAGGACGTCCAATTCGTACTCGATCAAGTGTGCGGCAATACGAACTTCACTCAGGGCATCCCCATCAATTGTGGTGTTCGGAAAGTGGGCATGTTCGGGCACTCTCTTGGAGGTGCGACCGCCGCCGACATGACCATTATCGACCAACGCATCGCGGGTGGCATCAACTTCGATGGCACATTCTACCCCACCCAGAGTGGGCCAGACGTCTCCCCGGACACGCCTTTCCTTGTCATCGCGGGGGAAGGTCATAACGAGACTAGCGATCCCACATATGGGGACTGGTTCAAGACCCCGACGGCGAACGCATCGGAGAGGTTCATCGCGACCGTCACAGGTGCGGGGCACATGTCGTTCACGGATTATCCGATTTTGTTGGATGTCCTGGGCGTCCCGCAAAGCAGTCTGCCACCGGATGACGCGGCGGATTTGGGGACGATTGATGGGAAGCGAATCAGCGAGATCATTCAGGTGTCTCTCAACGCGTGGTTCGATTTGATATTGAAGGGGGAGTCCGCCGATGCGGAAGCGTTGCTCAAACATGGGAAGGAAATCTTCCCCGAAGTTGATATTGTCCAACTTCAGGGGACTTCATGATTGGTTTTTGTGATTAGGTGCTTGGACCTCGGGCCATTCTTCTTTGTATGGTATGACTTTACGGCTGCTTGTTGGATGGGGACAATTCATGAGCCATTGAAAGTAATATAGATATCCTAATAATATGTTCACATGGCCTGATTGACCGCCTTCAATGATGCATTGACGAGGATAGAACATAGCTTACGGAGAGGTTTGGAGGTCGTTCCCAGGATCAATCACGACACGGCATTGGAAGTACCGAGGCACGGTGCCATCACGGTGCTATAAGCTATCAAGAGAATGGCTTGTAAGATTCTAGAGAGCGCAGGCAAAACAGGAATCACTGCGTTCGATGGAATTTATCTAGGCCAAAGATAGGTCAATCCCCCAACTCTCCGCTATTGGCCTTTCTGTCAGCACGCCCGATGGCCTAGGAACTTTGAGGCTAGCGCTTGCCGTGAGGTAGATCAAGTATTTGCTTCCCCTCAAGGCCGCAAAACGAGCTGTCGTCAATGGTGGACTTGGCGGTGTGGCGATGAGTAAGAAATTGGTGCTGAAATCAACTTGACCACGATGTGGCGACGTCTATCTCTAATACACAGTGGTTGCACAGTTTCTCCGTCTCTACGGAGGGCGGGTGCGATCCGCGGCAGGGATTGCCAAGGCGTTTGCCATATACGCAAGCTACAATATCGGTTTAATCTACAGGGCGACACACGTGCTGGTATCGCCTTGAAATTGCAACCAAAGATGCCGAGCTGTAGCTAGTACTTTTGCGTACCAGGGCATGCCTGTACCATATCTTAGTCCATCCAAATGTGTGTTCTGCCCAGTCACATCTGTCAGCTTGACTGTATCCATCGGAAATGGATGGCAATATCATTCAAAAACCTGGATCAGCAGGATCGGTTCAGTGGCTGACGTTCTCAGGCGGTAGGCCTGAGGACGTGCTCCTCTTTGCTCAGGGCGTTCATCGATTCGCGTTCGCCCATGGTCGACAGAACGACGACGTCTGGATGGCCAACTACGCGTATGGATGTCTTTCGGGTGATGCGCTCAGTCGGTTCAATGATCTCGATGCTGAGGTGAAGAAGGATTGGTTAAAGCTTCGGCCAGCCGTGTTTACATGGTTTACATAAAGCAGGTAAGCTGACTGTCTGGGCCGCGCGTGTGTGTTTTGGTTCCTTGACTGTCTTAATTCCTCTCTGTTTCACAGTGCGGCGACCAGTCCACCCTCACGCTGGTGGGTAGGACCTGTGGACTGGACTGGCAAAGCTCAAGAGTGCACTGCGTTTATTGCCGACTCCAGCTGGTTAGAGAAAACGGCAAAGTGGTAGGATATATCGCGCCTCCGACCAAAGGGAACAATGCAAGAGTGGTGGCCTCTCCGAATGAAGCCCTTGCATTGAACATCCTAGAGTATGGAATACACAACATGCGTTGGCCCGTATCCAAATGGTGGTGAGCTCGAGCCTAGTAGCATTTTTAATCCATACAGTCCTTGAAGGATCGTTGAGTTTAGGGCCATAGCGACGCGTATCCATTTATTAGGTTGGAGAAACACACTGACAACGCTTTTGTCATTCGGGCATGTGAAGCAGGCAAGTATCTCTTTCTTTAACCGCAAGGGTCATCACAGATTCAACGCTCCCTCATTCTCTCAAAACAGTATTGGAGGGTAGCGTTTTCAAGGGACTCATACAAGCCGACACCACATATACGACGTATCCCTCCTCCTCAAAACTCTGGTCAATTAAGAAACACGATGGTTTGACCGAAGAACTGTGTGCAGGGTGGATTCAGGATACGGGTGGTACGTGTGCCTTTTGTGGTATGTGCATTTCTTTGGGATGAGTTAGCTGAGTGAGGTTTTGACGTATCGGAAGCTCGAATTCCCCTGAGAGCTGTACTTATAAATTTTAATGTGAGTATCCGCTGCGGGATTCAGTTCAGAGTACATGTTTGAGACCTCTGCCCGCCCTTAAAACAGATGCAAGTCATAATGGGTAACGTCCAGAATAGTGGGGAGGAATCGGTGGTATGTCCTTAATATGGGCCCTATAGAATTTTGTACTTGCTGAGGCACATAACTGTTACAGATGTTCATCATTGAGCGCATCTCAACGACAGTGGCTTAGTAGAGATCACGTCCATCCGTAACCTGTTCATCTGAAAGTACACTACCGTACCTACAACATCCCTAGTGACATGTGCACCAAAGGCGTCTAGTTTATGTTCCCGAGACTATTGAGACATTGGAATTGAGCACTGGCGCTTGCCCTGCTACGATCGGTCTACTCGACAGTGACTTCGATTTAAGCGCCCGATGGCAAGGGTTTCACCGCAAATGAGTGGCTTGAGAATAACACAGAAACACTATTTGCACAGGGGTTGCGCAGCTTCTCTGCCTCGGGCCAATTCAACTCACAAGGAAATACATGCGATAATATACAGCTTTGACGAAGATGCCACGCAGCAAGGCGGTGCAATTAACAGCCCTGTCGATCGTTTCCCCTCTTGGCAGATAGCGATCGTTGCACCTGACACGATTAGAGGTAGAAATAGAACGCCAAGAGGTTGAACCCCGCATTGCGCACCTGCGGGCAGAGTCGCGATAATCTCTCACCTACTTTGCCAAGGTCACATACGCATTTGCAGCAAGGCCTTTGCGGCTATGTCGCCCATGGCTGTGCCTCAGTCTCTTTAAACGTATAAATAGTGGCTACAACTGCTCTGATTATCATCTCCATCCTCCCTCCACATCACTTCTTTCATGGCTTTCCTCCTTCCCCGCTTCCTGGCAGTTCTCATCACCCTTGCAGCCACCACCCTCGCCGCTCCGGTCACGAATGCGGCCGCCTCGACCACCGTTCGTCTACCCACTCCTCTAAATGCCACATTCCCCGTCGGAAGTCAAGTCTTCAAGCTCGTCGATGACAGTCGCATCGACCCCTTTAACTCCACAGAGAAGCGTGCGGTTGAGATCACCGTCTATTACCCATCATCTGGTCAGAACGATGGGACATGTCCAGCTGGAACGGACTTTGCGCCTTACATGCCAGCTGCGATGGCTGCTTTGGCCGATCAGTCGCTGGGAATTCCAAGTGGGACCATGGAGAGCATCTTCACCGATACGTGTCTCGGCGCTCCAGCCGTGTCCTCCGATCAGAGGAATCTCATCGTCATGTCTACCGGCCTTGGTTCGTGCTCGTTATACCTGTCATATACTTGGCCGTCTCCCTAACGTTCTGTGTATCGCCCTGTCACTCTTAGGTGTGACTCGCCTCGTATATCAAACCTATACCACCGCTCTCGCAGCCCACGGCTACGTCGTCATCGGCATCGATCACCCTTACGACGCAGAAATCGTCGAGTATCCCGATGGGCGACTGGTCTTCGCAGCACCATTGAACGATTCCGACCCTGCTGCGATAACCTCGATCGTCGAGACACGAATCAAGGACGTCCAATTCGTACTGGATCAGGTGTGCGGCAACAAGGACCTCACTCAGAGCATCCCTGTCGATTGCGGTGTTCGGAAAGTGGGCATGTTTGGGCACTCACTTGGGGGAGCGACGACTGCCGATATGACCATCATCGACCAACGCATTGCGGGTGGTGTCAACCTCGATGGCGCATTCTTCCCAACCCAAAGTGGGCCAGACGTCTCCCCGGACACGCCTTTCCTCGTCATCGCTGCGGAAGGTCATAACGAAACAAACGATCCCACGTACGGAGATTGGTTCAAGACCCCGACAACCAACGCATCGGAGAGGTTCATCGCCACTGTCGTCGGCACCAAGCATTTGACGTTCACGGACTATCCGATCTTGTTGGACGTGTTGAACTTTCCACGAAGCAGTCTGCCGGCGGATGAAGCGGCGTTGTTGGGGACGATCGACGGCCAACGGATCAGTGAGATCATCCAGGTGTCACTCGACGCGTGGTTCGATTTGATTTTGAAAGGGGAGGCTGCCGGTGCAGAGGCGTTGCTCAAACATGGCAAGGAAATCTTCCCCGAGGTTGATATTGTCCAACTTTCATGATTGGCTTCTTTTTTTTTTTTTTTTTTGGGATTGGGTGCTTGGACCGAGGACCTTTCTTCTTCTTCCCCTCTTGTATGGATTCATATCTTTAGGACTGCTTTCTGGGTAGGGGGTAATTCATGTGCCGTTGAAAGTAACGTAGACATCCCAATAATATGTTCACTTGGCCTGGTTGGCCGCCTTCAACGATGCATGAACGAGGATAGGACATAACGTATATACGAGATGTTTGGAAGTGGTGCTCACAATCAGTCATGAGACTCGGTACCATCACGCCGCCATAAGCTATTATAGAATGGCTTGGAAGATTCTAGAGAGCGGAGGCAAAGCAGGAATCGCTGTGCCCGATAAGACTTTTCCAAAAAAAAAAAAAAAAAAAAAAAAAAAAAAAATGGTGGGAAAGGATTCCTGATCTACCTTTGCCTCCAATGTTGAGCCCAAACTCGACGATAATTTCGATTTTTAAGCGCCCGACGGCAGAGGTTCATGCTGCACCGCAAAATGGTTGAGCACAGTGGCTTGGAAATTATACATGGGGCGGTATTTGCACAGGGGTTGCGCAGCTTCTCTACCTCGGGGGCCTGGTGACTGCGATCCGACAGCCAGGGTGTTACCGTCCATGTGGCAATTCAACTCATATAGGAGATCACACGTGATAATATAGTATTTCGAAGATGCCAAGTCAGCCACACGCAGCAAGGCGGTGCAATTAATAGACGCCCTGTCAATCACTTCTCCTTTTGGCAGACGGCGATCGCTGCACCTGACACAATTAGAGCTAGAAATAGAATGCCAAGAGGTCGAACCCCGCATTTCGACTGAGCACCTGCGGACAGAATCGCGATAATCGCTCATTTACTTTGCCGAGGTCAAATACGCATTTGTAACGCATTGCAGCAAAGCCTTCGCGGCTATATCGCCTGTCGCCGTGCCTCAGTCTCTGTATGGACGTATAAATAGTAGCACTCACTGCTCTGACTATCATCTCAATCCTATCCTCCCTCCTCCCATACATCACCTCACTCATGGCCTTCCTCTCCTCCAGTATTCCTCGCTGCCTGGCAATTCTCATCTCCCTCACATCCACCACCTTCGCGGCTCCGGTCTCAAATGCGGCCTCAACCTCCGTCCGTTTACCCACCCCTCTAAACGCTACCTTTGCCGTTGGAAGCCAAGTCTTCAAGCTCGTAGACGACAATCGCATCGATCCCTTCAACTCCACAGAGAAGCGTGCTGTCGAAATCACTGTCTATTACCCGTCATCCGGTCAAAACGATGGCACATGTCCAGGCGGAACAGACTTTGCGCCTTACATGCCAACCGTGATGGCCGGTTTGGCTGATCAAGAGTTGGGAATCCCTAGTGGGACCATGGAGAGCATCTCCACCGATACCTGTCTCAACGCTCCAGCTATATCCTCCGATCAGAGGAATCTCATTCTCATGTCAACTGGCTATGGTTCGTGCATTGTTATACCTATCGTATCATTGGCCTTTCTTTCTGACGTTCAATGTACCTTTCTGTCCTTTTAGGAGTAACTCGCCTCGCATATCAAACGCTCACCACCGCTCTCGCGGCGCACGGCTGCGTCGTCATTGGCATCGATCACCCTTACGACGCACAGGTCGTCGAGTATCCTGACGGCCGATTGGTCTTCGCAGTACCTTTGAACATATCCGATCACGCTGCGATAACTTCGGTAGTCCAGACACGAACCAAAGACGTCCAATTCGTACTCGACCAGGCGTGCGGAAATAAGGACCTCACTCAAGGCATTCCTGTCGATTGCGGTGTTCGGAAAGTAGGCATGTTCGGGCACTCACTTGGAGGAGCGACGACTGCCGATATGACCATCATCGACCAACGCATCGCAGGTGGTGTCAACTTCGATGGCTCCTTCTACCCCACCCAGAGTGGACCAGATGTCTCACCCGACACGCCTTTCCTCGTCATCGCGGGGAAAGGTCACAACGCAACGAACGATCCCACGTATGGAGATTGGTTCAAGACCCCGACGGCCAATGCATCAGAGAGATTCTTCGCGACCGTCGCGGGCGCAGAGCATTTCTCGTTCACAGACTATCCAGTCTTGTTGGATGTGCTAGGCTTCCCGCGAAGCAGTCTGCCGGCGGATGAGACGGCGGATTTGGGGACGATCGATGGGAAGCGTATCAGTGAGATCATCCAAGTGTCACTCAACACGTGGTTCGATTTGATATTGAAGGGGGAATCCGCCGATGCGGAGGCATTGCTCAAACATGGAAAAGAGATCTTCCCTGAGGTTGATATTGTCCAACTTCAGGGAACTGCATGATTGGGTGCTTGGGCCGGGGACCTTTTTTCTTCTAGATGTTGTACCTTTAGGGCTGCTTGTTGGGTAGGGGGCAATTCATGTGCCATTGAAAGTAATGTAGACATCCCAATAATATGTTCACTTGGCCTGGTTGGCCGCCTTCAACGATGCGTTGACGAGGATAGAGCACAACGTTACGAGATGTTCGTAAGTGGTGCCCACGATTAATCACGAGACTCACAAAATGGTGTTGGGAATGTAGCATCCCGCTGCCATAAGCTATTTAGAGAATGGCTCGGAAGATTCTAGAGAGCGCTAGAGGCAAGGCAGAGGTTTAAATCAGCCTTGCTGTCATGGTGAGAGTTTGGTGTGGCCATGACGGACATAAGGTACGGTAGGGCCCGAGCCAAAATGGAAGTGACAACCTCCTGTCAACTTGCAACGATAACGACCCCATCATGTCCCTCCCTATCGAACAGGTCGTCGCGCTCTATTCCTTACTACTAACTCCAATCCCCCAACTCTCTGCCATTGGCCTTTCTGTCAGCACGCTCGATGTCTTAGGGTGTTTGAGGTTGGCGCTCGCCGTGAAGCAGATCAAGCATTCGCTTAGACTCAAGGCCGCGAAAAAAGCTGTTGTCAATGGTGGACCTGAAGCTGTGGCGATGAGTGAGAAATTGGAGCGGAGTAATGTTGGTGCAGAAATCAACTTGGCTACGATATGGAGCATGTTCGTTATCGTCTATGGAGGCGAGCTCCTAATCTGTGAGTTTTTCCTACCCCTAAAAGGAAGGGTCCCTACTGTTCACTGACACGCCCTCGCAATGCAAGCCTCCTTTGTATCCGAACCTCCATCGTTCTTCACGTCAGCTACCGGTCCCATCATGTTCACGCTCTCTCATGTCGTCATCGAACAAGGGTTCAAATTCCTTCCCTCCCTCTTACCGATCCAACCGAACCTCAAATGGGAGTTGCCTTTTGCTATTTTGGACGCGCTCGCTCGTTCGGCTCTGCTTTGTTCCTACACACCACCGTACATTCTCGGTCACAGGTTGGCCACGATAAGGGAAAACCCTCAAGCACTTCTGCTCTGCGGGATGGTGAGTGGCCTAAGGAGAAACCATCTGATTCCAGAATCCTCCCACCCATGCTTTTTAACAGTTGAATGCCAACGCGGGATTCTTCCTCGTCAACACATTCTCGATGTTGAGCCCAAACGGATGGTCCGTTCAGACCCCACCCGAACTCGAACCATGGGGTTGGACCTCCCTCGACATCCTCGTCGCACCCATCATGACCGCCCTCTTCGCCACTTTAACTCATTCTCAATCCGTGTGGCGAGATGCACACATTCAGGCAACGAGTTACATGGGTTATGGTCCCTTGAAGGGCAATTTCACTACGACCAACGAGAAGTATTCTGGAGCCGGGACGACGGATTCCGCACCATTCGATGACGAGAGCGCGAGAGCGATCTGCGCCATGATTCTCATGGGCCTCTTCTCTGGACGTGCGTTGAAGAACTTTGGTGGGATGCCTGCGTTTGCAAGGATGATTGGCATGGGTGAGTCCCTGTCGCCTTCCCACTGAAAAACATTACGATCTAACTTACTGATATTACGCCATTTACAGGTTCCACACAGCAGAAGCTCAAGACGCAGTAAGAGCCTTGAGAGTGTTTTTCACCATGGCGTAGAACTTCTGCTACAATTGCATTTCTTGATACGATCGTTAAACGACTACCCACGAACATAGAGAATTTTTATTTACGTCATCCTGCGCAACACGTCGTGTCGGTCTGAGGCATGAGAAGGCGGCAAGAGAAATCCTAACTGGACATATTATTCATTTATTCCCAACAACCACAGCGATCGCTCTCGGGTGATGTATAAGTTTTTAAATCATCTTACGCTTTGTTGGTGCTTTTGCCTTCTCCCCCACTTTTTTGGAATAGACATATTCACAGCGACGTCGAAAAAGCGAGAAACGGCCAGTTCAAAGACAGTAACTGATAAGGCAAGAGCAGCAAATTACGAAGTCCGCTAACTTTCATATACCACCCTTCACGTCTTCGCTACCATTCCTCGTCATAACAGCACCCGCAGCTAATAAAAATTGGGGCAAGTCGCATTGTATCTGCACAGATCTATAAGATACAAGAACTCGACCACAATGGCTGCTGGACCATCGTGAACTCCTACGTGAGGTAAGGTTAACAAGAACATTTCAAACATAGGGTGGACAACGCAGGGACGGCGACGGGTGACAGTGACACAACGACTTAGATCTGTGCTGACGCAGCAGTATGACTTCACAGTCAGGCGGAGGACGAAACGCATTGGCTAGAAGCAACAACTGAGGAGCGACAGGGCCAGAGATATCACACAAGTTTGTTAGTGTTTCCCGCGGGAACAGAGTGCGAAGCAAAAGGAAAGCCTGAAAGCGGTGCTATGGCTGCTCGCCAATTGTTTAGTCCGAACCTTGTTGGAATGGGTTTTTAGCAGTTAGTGCATTAAGGTTCACGTACCTTGGTATTGGACTAACAGTCCCATAAAATGGAAGAGGGGCACTGGCAGTCGATGGGGTATAATGGTATGCTTGTTGACTCCAGATCTATGTTAACATGTTAGTGTGAATTTTAAAGTCATTCTGCCTGATTAATGTGGTCATTGCAAACCTATGTGGGCGGAAATTCGTATTCAATCAGCGAGTTCATCTAGCGACTCCTTCTTCCAGCCTAAGGGACGAGCTGTCCAAATGGGAGGCCAATCTACAGAATCGAACCCAAGTGGACTAAGTAAATGCCTGGTTTTGGCCTGACGTGAAGTCGCGTCAAGCCAAGCTGGATAGCTGGTCTGGTCACTTCGGATACCTAGAACTATTGAGATTGCGGGGCAGGACTCCTTTACATGTTCAATTTGGTCGACGATGTGCCTGGTGATATGGCAAGACGATACAAGTGAACTGTAATCGGGTCGTGGCTAGTCACGACACGTGCTTCGTTGCTGTGGGGCAGGAGTATACGCCAAGGTATAGACCCAACCCTCGTGTCAACGAATTCGGCATCTTTGGTTTACCGCGATAGCTGTTTTGTGTTGTTTACCAAGTGAGGCGTCTTGGGAATGAGACGCACGCCAAACGTTGAGTCTGCACTGAAGGACGAAAATATAGTCGGGATGGGAATACCTCTGGGGAATACGAGGATCGATCGAGAGTCGGTTGGCCACGCGACAGCCAGACGATGATTTTGAAAGAGAGGGAATAGGCGGCCCAGGTGCTCACGAGTGGAACAGACGACATGAGGGGTGGGTGATTATCAGTGGCGTAGCATCTCGATTGTGACCAAGCCTATTCCATTCAACGCGCCAACCCTTTTGAACACCCATCACGGCTCGTCTGAGTTTTGGCTATCGTTAGGCGAGTATCTAGAACCTCGCCCTCGTGCGTTACTGTGAACGCTTGGAGCAACCAGCCATCCAGCTCCTTGGTGCTCTCGAAGGGCTGGACTCTGGTCACGAGCCGTTCAAGGTTGTTCGACTCTGCAAGTGACACGATCAAGACATCGGTCTCCCTGTCCCAGATCTGTTCTGGCAATGGGACAATGAAACGTGACGAGCTCGCCGCCCTCTTACGATGGCAACCGTTGAACCGTACGGAGACCAGTGCTGCTCGCGAGTCTGCCTTACAATTTGACATTCACGTCGAAAGCCAAATTCCGGGCACCAGTTTCTTGGATAACCCAAATCCGCTCGGTTCGGACTCCGTCCGATGGGAGGATCGAACAGCCAACGGGATGCACGCGCCGTTCATGTACGAGGCGACCAAGAGTTTGAATACGAATTTGTCGGAAGAGAATTTTCTTGTTTTTACGGGTATGTACGAGGCGCAGATGACAGGGCAGATGCCCAGGCATCACGACTCCGTGAGATCGAAAACGTTGGCGCCCAGAGGTGCCGTTGCTAAGAGCGTCTATCGCCCGCCCCCCGGGCCGCGACGCAGCCCTTTTTTTCTTTTTCGTTCCCCGCCCTCCTCCGTCCCACCTCTATCAGTATCCATCCTACGTCGGAGAGATCCATGATCAGTCTTGGATGGTCCAGAGGAGATTCTGTCAAAGAGTGAAGCTGACGCCGCTAATGGCGTAGGTGGCCCAGGAACCTGTGGAACAGATGTCTTCGGCTCGGGAACACTGCCTCCACTACTGATCAACGTGTTTGGTGCACTGACGGGGTCGCGAAGAGCCGGAGATGTTGGGACAGGAGGCGACAAAGGCCGTCTAACTAAGCGGACAGCTGTTCGCCTTTCAGGAGCCCAATCCATTTTCTCTGCTGATTGCGGAACAGCATGCGAGGATCCATCTGTTTGACGAGCGGACTGAGGATGCCGTTCAATCTGGGTCAGTGGCGATAGATGCTCATTCGCGTTCCCAAACCTTAATCTGTGCTCACATCACTCAACCCATCTGCGCTACCCGTTGGAACGTCACGATGCAAGGGCTCCGGCTGGCCACCTCGAGGTGATTCCGGAAGTGGTACTCGAGGCGGTGACTGAGTCCTGTAGTTGTCCGATGACTCACGTCGCAATGGAGGTTCCATGAGCTTGCGTTCTCGTTCGAGAGGGGACATAGAAGGATGTGCTTCCATCTCGTGGTCCGCTTCCCTCGACATCCGGCTACTCGAGCCTTGGCCTGAAAGGGCCTCTTCTGCGTAGCGAGGAGACGTCTCTCCTGTCGTATACGGATCTGATCGACCCAGGTTTCGATCCCAGTGACGATCGTTAATATCCAAACGCCGGGCCTCGAGGAGGATGTCAGATGGATGCGGCCTAGCGTACCCACCAGTATTATCTCCAAAACGCGAGACGGAGAAGCTGCCATTGGTTATCGAGGAAGCGGGGTAATCGTCGTAACTATCTCTCTGCTGCGGGCCGAAATGTGATGCACCCTCTCGATAATGAAGTTGATCATCATCTTGACGAATGTCTCTTGCCATACCATCAAGGCTATCTCTCCTTAGTGTGGCTAGAGAAGCTGCAGGTCTTTCGAGCGGAGGAGAGTGGTGTCGGAGGACCTCAGGACGCCCATTACTATAGGCGGACAGTGGTGAAGGTGACACCCTCCGGCGCAGGGGCTGCTCTATCTGTTGCCCGTGTATAGAGCCTGAGTAGAGGTCCGGCTCACGGTATGGAATATCAATCCGAAGATCATCTGGGTCACGCCTGACTGAAGGGCGTATCGGAGACAGCTGTACCTGTCGCAAGCAAAATTAATCGGTATTTGATCTACACAGATGTCCCAGGCTCACCTGTTGAACTTCGTATGCAGTAGAGTAATCGGATGCTCGGTCATCGTATGGACGGCGATATGGTGATTGTTCAGGTGGCTGTATAACTTTCAGTGAGGGAGATTTGGGGATTGAAGAACTCAACATACCGGTAATTCTTCGCGACGATCAACTGGAGTAGCGCCGAAGCGCGTGCGTGGTCGAGTTTGAGGAGCTGTGAGCGTTTCGTTGACAAAGCCTTGATGGTATGACTTTCGATCACCACTAATATCGAGGACCCCCTGCTGCCGCCAAATCTCGTGTGAATGTTGTTCTCGAATATGATGGTCCTCCTCTCGTACCGCTACCGTAAATATCTGATTACGCTCGTTGGATGGTAGAGAATCTATCGACGAAGTAGAATTGCGCGCAGTAAGAGTGTTGGCAAACGCTAGTAGTCGTGATGGATGAACAATCCCAAGCTGATTGAAGAGTCAGGAAACCACATTTGTCATTCAACTTGAAGAGCGCGTACGTTAGGCGAAGTTGGCTCTCTAGGTGCGTCATACTTCATTTCCAAACTGTGCTCGTGATATCTTCGGTCAACTTGAGATGGACGTTCATGATGCTGTTGGTGTTCGAAGCTGTTGTTCTCTGCAGGTAGGCGAGGTGACGATAGCGGTGGTGAACGGTCGAATCGAGACCGGGCTTCTCGCTCTCGCGTAGCAGGTTCCCGATCAGGGCGGTAGTGGCGATCGTCGTTGACCTTGTGCTGATTTGCAAACGGCGTAACGTAAAAATCCGGCTCTGTCCTAACTCAGGTTCCGGGCGTTGCGATGATGACGGCTTACCATGGCTCGTGGTGCGCGTGGTAGGTCGCGATCCCCGATGCGATCGGCAGGAGCGCGAGGTAAGTCCCGATCCCTGTCACGATCGGACGTAGCTGGGGCTGGCATCATTACGCTACCGTACCGACCCCCACGCGTTATACCCGCCGCAGGTCCACTTGGAGGGAGCCTTGCTCCCCCCGCAAAATCGGGATGATTCGCATCCTTTGTCGAAGAAGGTTGGGAAGGCGCAGGTTGTGGTCGCGGCGGTGGCTGCTGTTGACTGGCGGAAGACGAAGGACCGATACCGTTGAGCAATGCCTGCCGCTTTCCATACGCAGCTACAACGGCGGCAGACGCTAGTGGCATTGACACCGCCGTACTTTTGTCATCTAAGCGGACAGGGATCCCTGGGCGCTCCACTTCGACAGGGGATATTCGACGTGAGGCCGAATGCTCATTTTCAGAAGGCTCCGTGGGACCATGGTTGATATCAACACGAGAAGATATACGATCACGACGATCCATCCCTCGTGATGACATAATGACGGCTGTAACAAAGCGTTCTCCTTGAGGGGGAAGAGGCGTACGTTTGGTTCCTTACAAATTGAACATTAGAAGCGGGAAGGGCTATGAGCACAGTCAGAGCTTACTCGATGTTTCGTCTTCAGGCAAATCTAACTTGGACGATCTACCACTCGCCATAAGCTCCCGGCTCCGGTTGCTAGCGTCACTCGTGCGTCGATATAGTCCCACATCTTCATCAAACGCGTCGACCCTCCGTCGCTTGGCATCATTATTAAAATCGGAGTCACGACGATTACCATTGTAAGCGTCTCTGTCGTTTCCAGAGAAGACATCCTCCCGCCTCTTCTGCGGTAAGCCAGTTGAACTGTGAGGTGGTGAGATGGGCACCCTGCGCCCAATGGGAGGAGAACGGGATCTTGGGTTTCGAAGTATATCTCGCAACGGCGGTGATAAAGATCGACGTCCTGAAGGGAGATATGAGAAGATGGAGGGCACGTGAGCTTTGACCATCCTTACGACGGGATATGTGTGAGGGATGTAGAATAGTGAACGGCCTGAATCATCTCCAGATAATAGACGCAACAAGGCTTTCCTTCACTGATGCCCTGGCAGCAACATAGGAAACGTACGCTAATCCTTGGGACGATGCGAGGGTGTAGAAGATAGATCACGGCGGAAACGTACTGTTTGACTGATCTGATACCTCCCGAGCCTTGTTGCGACGTTGGGTAGCGTATGCGATGGCAATGTCGGACGGAGGAGGTGAGAGGCGGCTTCGCAACTGGATATCTGGGGAGCGCCGTGAACGCTGTGGCCCAGGCGATAGTGATGCTCGACGCCGTGGTTGAGGCTCAGGAGAAGGACCCGGTCTATAGCTATCCATACCCCGAGTAGGAGGAGGAGAGTAAGGCCTGCGGACGGGTCTCGGATCTGCGGCGGGGGGCAGAGACGACTTCCGAAGTACATCGGGTTTGCTCTGTCGGCGGTCGTGGGAACGAGAGCGGCCTCCCCGGCGCCTTCGTGTACGTACTGGAGGCGAGGGCGATCTGTCTGTCCGGTACGCATTGGCGATGGTCGAATTGCCGGGTCGCGGAGGGAGGGATGTTGAGAGGGAGTGCGACTCTCTGTTGGTATTGGCCCTTTCACGTAGCATGGCGACCGGACTGCCTGAGGATTGCGATGATGTTTGCGGTTCCTCTGACTTCGTCGGCTTTGTCCACGTCGACTGGTGAGTCTTCTTATTGTAATAGTAGGTACCACCATTGCTCTTGGCCGTGCGCGGCTCCCAATCGGGCAGCAACCCGTTGGTGATTGTCTTTGGCGGAGCCATCGCCGAAGCTGCTAGAAGGTTGGAAGACGATGTAAGGGCCGATGGTTGCGAAGGTGGACGCTGGGGTAGGCTTGCAGGGAGAGGTTTCCCAGTTTCGCCTGACGATTGTGTTATAGGCAGCGCGGTGGTGGGCGGTGGTGGCTTCGAAGGCGAGGATGCTCGCGCCGGCGCCGACTGTTGTATCACCGTATGTTGGTCCTCAGCATGGCTTTGTTGTTCGTGGTAGTAGCCTTTATCGTCGTCGTCGTCGTCACCTCCCAATGATACGACATCAACGCCGTCATCATCCAAATCCATCTTCAGATTCTCTGACACGGGTTCTGTGGCTCCTTCTCCATCACCCCAGTCCAGTTCAAACTCATCTTGCGGATCCGGGGCCATGAAACAGTCAGTGGGAAAGAGCGCCGATGGAGGGGAAAGTGGATTGAGGAAGGAGCTGAATGGGAAGCTCGGCCAGTAAGCAAATCCAAAGAGTCAAATGTTTTAGCACGGTTTTCCGCCACTGGAGGCCAGCGTTTTATACAGTCCAGCCCAGTACTCTTTTCAACATATTCATGGAGACACAACAGCTAGTGCTCAGAAGCTTGCATTCTCTCGAAATGTCTCAAGTGAGGACCTTCAGCTCGACTAGACCCGGTGCTCCCGACTAGGTGCCTCAAGCTGCAGCCTTCGCTTCCCAATCTACTGATGATCATGGCTCAGGCTCCTCGTTTGACCATCCCATCCTGCCTAAATGAGACTTTAATACTCTCACATACCATGTGTGGTGCAGCGGACGGGCCAAGACCATTCCAACCCCAGCGTCCCCGGGTATTAGATCAGAGTTCAACGCTGCTTTCCACGACCCCTTCCCTCGCTACAGCCCTGGCACAGCGCACACTGTTGCAATTCGGAGAGTTCTCGGTAAGTATTCACAAAGTTTCCTGGGCCTCCCAAGTTACACGAGGACAAGTGCCCAAAGCCGCGTGTGTAGTACACCGAAGCCCAAAATTTCTGGAGTCCGAATGTGCTACATCCATCTAACACCATACGATGATTAGATCTGCCCCAGATCCCCGGTAGAACCCGAACCTGCTGGCATATGCGTTGGCTGCATGCAGGAAGCTACAAGGCTGTCTACCTCCGTCGTCTGATTCACCTCAATCCTCTCTATCCAGACTGAAAGCTTTAGAATCTCCCGGATGTCAACGACCGCCGCACAAGGAATCTCTGACACACTATACGCGAAGCGTACGAGAGAGCTCATCAAATTAATTACGCAGCTACGTGGTCTAGGTGCCCAGGTACATTGAATCGATCATCCCTTTCCTCGGAACTCAAGGCTTATGTTTGGTCTTGTACAAAATCCAGGCCGATGTGGACCTTCCGCGCATCGCTGTTATTGGAAACCAGTCAGCAGGAAAGAGCTCTCTCGTTGAGGCTATCAGCGGGGTGAGCGAGAACGAAGCTTTTGCGGGTCTTTATGACGCAATGCTGATTTCCCAACTAGATTACTGTTCCTCGGAGTAGCGGCACTTGTACAAGATGCCCCATGGAATGTCGACTAACACAGGCGTCTCCCGGAGAAGTACGTCGTCCCCGGAAAACAATTTCTCCTAGACGAGTGCGCAACTCATGCTACTTGTAAAAGGATTGGAAATGTCAGGTCTCATTGCGGTATGAATTCAGCGACGAGACTGGTAAACGACGGTCTGAAGTCCAAGAAAAGTTATTCGGCCCACTCGTAACCGACCCTTCGCTCCTCGAGGACGTCCTACGCCGCGCGCAATTGGCGATCCTAAACCCTAGCGTCGATCAAAATAAATTCGTCAACTTTGAACTCTCTCTGCTCGATGGTAAGAATCCGCCTTTAAACTCTTCGAAGCAGTTGCAATTCTCGAAAAACGTGGTTTGTTTGGATCTGTCTGGGCCCGATGTGACCGACCTCTCATTTATTGATCTTCCCGTGAGTCACATAATCATCAGAGTCTCTTCAATAATAAGGCTAATCATTAGTTTTGGGCAGGGTATCATCTCGAACGTTGCACCGGGCGAGGACAGAGGCAACATCGAACTCGTTCGTAACCTGGTTACAGAGCATATACAAGGCAATTGTCTTATATTGTTGACTCTCACTATGCGAGGTATGTATCCTGGAGCAATTTTCCAGCGGGATCTCTCAAATACTCGCTTTATGGACCTCTAGACGACCTCGAGAATCAATCGGCGGCCTTCCTAGCCAAGCAGGTTGACCCAAAAGGAAGACGCACAATAGGTGCGACCTTACTGGATTTTTCGCTGTTGGCACCTCTAATGTGACTGCTCTTCCTTCCCAGGTGTTCTGACGAAGCCAGACACCCTCCAGCCAGGGGAAGAGTCGATCTGGTTGAGCATACTAGAGGGTCATCGCCACCCCCTCCACCATGGTTACTACATGACGAAACAACCAGCTACGCGGGAGCTCCTCGAGAAGCTGAGCTGGGAGGCGGCTCGTGAACGAGAGAAGGAATACTTCGAGTCCACCACCATCTGGGCCAAGAGCACCGCGACGAATCGACTGGGAACAGCTAGCTTGACAACAAACCTCTCGAGGTTGCTCAGCGGTTTGATCGATCAGACGTACGTGCTCTCACCCGCGGGAGACATTCGATCGCTGCAAGTTCACTCAGATGATTTCATCCTCGATACGCAGACTTCCCAAGCTCCGCTTCGACGCGTCACGCTCCCGTGAGAGCACGCGCCAACTGCTCACAAAGCTACCCCCAGCCATATCGGAGAATCCCTCAGCGGAGCTCCTGCGAATGATCACCGCCTTCAGCGGCGAATTCCGCAACTATACAACTGGTGTTTCCGACTACGCCTCCCTCATCCAACAGTGTAAGCCTGCCTACGAAGGGTTCCGCGACGCCGTACGAGCGACAGCACCAGACTTTCGGCCCTACACTGTCAAGGAGAGGAAGAAATACCAGCTCACCGTGAGGTTCAAAGACCCTGAAGATGATGATACTAACAGCGATGAGAGTGAGGGTGAAGGGGAGGATGATGACGACGACGACGACGATGACGACAACGATGATGATTCTGACTCTGACTCTGATGGGAAGAGTGGCAAGGGTAAGAAGAAGGTTGAACCCATGTATGTTGACGAAGTGAAGAAGTACATTCACAAGTAAGTTTTTAGTCTTACGCAAACATTGAGGGGAGCCGAGAGATAACATATATGTTTTCAGCTCGCTCACTCGCGAGCTGCCGTTCAACGTCCCGTTCTCAGCTAAGGAGGGCCTTATTCGACAATCCATGAAAGAGTGGGAGGAGCACGCAATGGACTGCTTTAATATCGTACGCGAGCGTGTAGCTGAACAACTGGATACTCTGGTCGAGAAACATTTCGGACGCTTCGCAAGGACGAGCCTCCTGGACACTGTCTTGTAAGTCGACTCTTATCACATCCGCTTGAGATCTTTTTCCCATTATTTTGAAGTTCCATTGTCCAGAGACTGATCGAGAAGCGTCAAGAAGAGACCGTCTCCCGAATCAAGTGGCTCATTCGACTTGAACACCGGCCATATACACAAAACCATCACTATCTCACATCTTACCGTGACAAATACCTCTCGAAGTATCGCGGAGAGCGTCGCAAAAAGAACAAAGCCCACGAAGCTCAAAACCAACCCCAACCAGCACAACTGGCATCGCCTGTGGCCTCGAACCGCGCTCCTACACCAGACATGTTCGGTGGCTTAGATCCATACAATATGCAATCGCCACCCACAATCGCCAGCCCGCTTCAAGGGCGGAACGGACCTTACCCAACTAGAGGCGTGCCCTCCCGAAGCAACAGCAGCCCTTTGCCACCACGTCTTCAAATGCCCCAACAGCCACCACCGCAGCCGCAGCCTCAACCGATGATGCAACAACCTCAACAACAACAACAGGCCCAGCCCAACATTGAAAACCTGCTCTCACAACTATCCGCAGCGGGATACCCAGTGAGTTCTCAAGGCGACTTGGAGCGACTTTTCGCTTCAGACCCCTACGAGGAGGTGTTGGTCGTGATGGCAGAAGTGCGGGCATACTGGCAGGTCTCGTTCAAGGTAAGATTTGAAATGTACTGATCGCACCCTCCCAAGCTTTACTGATGACGCTCGTGTCCATTTTAGCGCATAATCGACATCTTACCATTGGTGATTGACGAAGACTTCCTCTTCGGGTTGGCACAAGAGGCGATGGACATCCTCATGGAGGGCTTAGGCATGGCCGGCACAGACAACGGCGCTCGCGCAGCTGAGTTTTTGGCGGAGGATCCGGAGATCGTGGCGGAGAGGGATCAGCTCGCTTCGAAATTGTCACGGGTAGAGGATGTCTACCAGAGGCTGTCGACATTCAAGAGTTAGAGTGCTTGGCGATCGTTTGGCTAATTACTTTGAAGGTCTCCTCCACTTTGATCAAGTACTCTTCCGTGTTCTCGTCCCGCATATGTCCTGAATAACCCATTTGAATATATAATCTTGCCGCGCGATTGCATCAGCTGCTTACCTCGTGGGACGTCCAACGTGAAGGACGGCTTGTACAGAGGAAACCCTTGATGATCAGGTATATCACTGTCCGCACGTAAGGCAGAGCCACGCTATGGTCCTTCCTTTCGTAAAGCGTTCAGAAAAACAGATGAAATGAAGATGCCTACAGCAATAGAAGTTAGAAGAGTCCACGCCCTAGCCGTATTCGGTGAATTATAGCCACCTGGAAAGGTGTACAGCGCTTAAATCAGGTCCAGAAATGCAGTGGATACCACTTACCGCCACCGAGAAGCAACGTCCGGCACCCCCAGCCCAGGGCTCTTTCAACACACCATCCCATAGAGCCCTCACATGCAGGGTCAACAGTCCAGTTAAATACTGCACATGGATCACCGGCAAGGCCATCGGCACCACACTGAATAAAGAGGTAATCCGGTTGAAACGCCTCCCGCACAGGCTCCACTACCGAACTCCAGACACGGGCGTATGTATCGTTTGAGGCCCCTCTCGCCAGCGGTATTGACAGAGTATACGGGTCTGGAGTATCTGCTCGCGTGAGATCACTCATCGAGGTGGCTGGAAAGAACCCTCGATCCGCGTGATGGATCGACAAGACGAGCACGTTCGGGGAAGTTCCATTCGGAATGGATAAGCTGGAGAAAGCTTGCGAGACGGCATCGCAAAAATGCAGATCTAGATCAAGGTACATGATGCGAGGCCGCGGTCGCACCTTCTTCAAAGTCAATACGCTGAGAATAATATCAGCAACATAACAAAAACCCGACGCCCGCGATCTGTGTGCGTGATGTCTATTGGGGAGTCAGAGCGAATATCAGTGCGAGCATATCCCAGCAGCCGAACAACGTTGCCAATCTACCCACCTGCCTCCATCCCAGCAGATGGCCACATCCGCTTGGTCGTCGCGGAGGGCACGCGTAGCCGTTAAGGTCGCTCCGGCTACCAATTGTACATATGCAGCGAGTCCTTCAAATAAAGGACAATCCTAAAGCTGTAATCGTGAGATTTACAACAGACCCCGTCATTTGGACATGCAAACGCACGTCTTCTAGGCCGAACTCATTTAAAGGCGCCGAACTCGACCGTGCCATGCCACCGCCTTCTGAGCGGTCTGCCTGGTATTTCAAGACCATATCTGATTGGAGATTCGTAAGCTAAACTCGGGACAAGGTTAGACGACAACGAACTGACCGAGGTATTCTTTGTCATGATAGGCAAGTAACTCTGCTTTGGTAGCGGGAGTTGGCCGAACGACGCTAAGAGGATATTTCCAACCGGACCCGCCAGTCTGAAGCAAACCAAATGCGCTAACGAGAGAGTGAACCAGAGCCGATCGACCGCGATTCGATGGGAGTAAGGAGGACACCTAAAGACGGGCTCATCAAGGGAATCGAAGGTGGATGACAGCGAGACTCACCTTTGCCAGCTCTTCTGAAACGACGTAGAGGACATTGCGCGTCACGCTCTCCTCCCCTTTGTGATCTTCCATGTGGTGCGTTGTTCGTTTGTCCTTCTTTGCTAGATCAAATTCGCGTGTCAGAATGCCAAGAATGCTGTGTCCACACCCAGCCCGATTGACTGACTCCAAAGTACCTTTAAGAACTATATAAATGTGCCTTTATTTAATATCATCTTTTTGCAAACTTGTCTACTGTCCCTGCACTGCCTTTACAAACCTCCTTGGCATCATTCAACGTCGACATCATCATCCTCAGATAATCTCTGTCATTAGATTGTCCAATCATATTCCAGTTGGTTCGCTTCTTTTCTTTTCTTTCTTCGCTGACTTTCAGCTGCGAAATTTTTGGCACGAAATTTAACCCATTCCATTTCACGACGCGTTAGGAGTTTACAGTAATATTACGATGGGCAGGCGGTACGTCGTATGGCTCAACCGTATAGGGCGGCCCGCTGGAATTCAAGTTAGCGATGCCACAGAATGAGGAACATCTGCATACAAAGGTCAAAGAATAACAAGGAGAGTTCGGATTGTGATATCCAACATAGCCTGACGGCAGATGGATCCAGAAATCGAAATCTTGAGTTAGTGTTATGACTTCTCAAGGGTGGTCAAATATGTATCGAGACCACCTGCTAATTGTCATGAAAGCGTAGACCATGTTCGAGACGTTGACCAGAAATATGGCCAAAACGGGATTGTATACAGGTCCAACCGCAACTTAAGATAGCCGCCACTTGGGACATTGACAATACCGGTCGGTCTCTCATCATCGAGCAGCTCAAGTATTCCCAGGCCTCCCAGTCACCGCCTCTAGTGCAACTATAACTTCGTGCTAGGTATGGGCTCTCCATCCGATGACCGAACCCGGTCTACATGCCGTCCTATGACAACTATGCCTTCTAGCAATGTAAAATCCCTTTAAACAGCCTTTTATATATCCATGTTTAAAGATCGGAAGTCAGAATCCTGGATGACTGCATGATTTCAAGGAGAGAATTCTGCCACACCCCTGTCTCGATGTCTCAGGTAGTTATCAGCAGATCACTGCGAGACTTTGCAATACCATAATTTCTATCATTTTGGAAGCTTTTGTAAGCTTTTGATGAATATTGGAAGCACTGAGCAGTTAATGAAGTGAGCGCGGACGTCATGTGCCAAACTCCATGGATCCAGCGCAAGCCTACAACACTTTAAATCTAATAAATCTACAGGGGCATCATAAAGGGTCAGAAGCTGGAAAGATTTGGCCGTATTATGGCCTTTGCTAGTCACGCTCGATCCACATCGAAATATTTTAATATGTAACACTGAGACATGGGCCTATCTACCAAGAAGTGCTTATCTATAGGTCAAGCCATTGAGGAGCATGGTTAATAGTATAGTATCCTTGGATAAACAGAACGCACGCTCAGTGATACCAGGATCGATCGATCCTTACATAGGTCGGCGACGGCCGGAGGAACATCATGGCCGCTGCCCTAGATTCAGCACAAGCAGGAGGACCAATAGAAAAGGAATGCCGCAGAATGCAGCAGTGAGCGTTGATATGATCGCCACGCTACGGTCTTCATGGATCCAAATAAATGTGAGTAGTTGTCCTAGGAAGTTGAAGCCACCCATGAGGAGAGTCGCAAGGTCTGGGCAGAACTGTCGCCCTAAGTCAGACGTTCTTAAAGGTTATGGGTTCACTCACAATGAAACTCGATGGTACCCCAAATCCAACCCGATGCGCCATAATATTTAAGTAAATGGCGACCTGAACGAAATGGCGAACGGGTTGTGTCACGTTCCGGTTTACCCATGGAATCGTAAGTAAGCTTCCCCAATCGGTCAATCAGGAGAAGCGCGGAGAATGTTGTGCTGGCGTTGAGCATCAACCCGGTGTAGGAGAGTATAAGGAGAACTCTGATGGCAGCCGCAGATGCAACGGGGGGAGTCCAGGTAGTCCTGGGATTCAGATCCGGCGCTTTGATCATATCGATCAAGGTAGCTTGGATAGAAGCTAAGAGGGCCGACTGGGACAAACGATACATAAGCATGAACATTTCTGTTGGAATAATGTAGTCGACCTACCACGACAGCAGCCGCGCCGCATGATTCTGAACGGCCTTGCCTCAGAGACTCGACAACTTTGGGGACAGAGTAATCCAAATGGTGAGGCGGCTCGATGGCTTGGACATTTGACGATTGTGGAAGTTGCTGTATGCCCGTCTCGTGGTCGGTTCCATCGCCAAACGACCTTTCATCTTATTTTCGTAGTTGGACGTCGACGGTGAAATGGACAAAATCGCGGTCTGGCAAAAATGCCATCCCGGAGCACTGATAGCTGGAGTAGTCGAACGGTGATAGGTGAGTTGGATGGTCTAGTGAACCACCTTCTGTTCGAATCGATACGCCAGCACGCTGGCTTATTTAGCCTATGTGGCAGGTGAAGAGGCCTTAAGTAGGTAGAGAAATCCCTCAATATTCTAATCTCTATTGGAATCTAATCTCGCAAATTTCAACAAGGCGTGTCCCTTTCTATCTGCATCTGGCTCTTCTAAAGACTCAAGAAGCAAGCGAGACTCCCTTACCGTGCAAAAGCCTCAAAGGGGAGAGAATCTCCACAACCTGATTATCATACCTCTCAAAGTGTGGACATGTTGTTCAAAGTGTTCCCGGAAGCCTAGTTGTATGCAATCCTGTTCTCCCGATTCGAGAAGGACTCTCCCTAAATTTGCGTTCTTTGAGCTTTGACGTAGAAACTGCTGTTTGAATGCTTTGATCGCAGAGTGCGGCAGCCAAGAATTAGTGTATTTTGTTGAATCAAATTTATGACTTAATATTATCAAAAGTCAAAGCTTAGGTAACCTGGCAGCTATCGAGTCAAGGTGGCGGTTAAATACAACCCTAGAACATATATCTTGCTCTTAGAATCATAACCTATGTTCAGCTTGGATGATATGCTGGGGCGAATGTGGCGCTATCAGCTTTCTTTGAGATGATAGATGATTGACATCAGATAACAGATTCTTCTCTCCTTCTCTCCTTGGCTTATATGTGGTAGGGGAGTTTTTTTTGTAGCAGGAAGGCTGGAAGAATCAAATAGAAGGGTGAGCTGTCTTGTTGAAACGTTGCAGCCATGAGGCGATGAGCGCCCAGCAGGGCAAGAATCCCGCCAGATGCAGTCAAACCGCCACGCTCCCGCTACCGCCCGCATGATTGGAACAGAATATTGAGGGAATTTACCTTGAGGCACACCTTTAGAAGTAGCACGACAGAAACAATGTGGGTACTTTCCTATAAAACCCAACGGTGACAATCGTTGAGCAGAGCCAACCACTGCATCAGCAAGCTCTCTAAATATCCTCCATTACGCTTCACCGATGAGCTATCTACGCAGCGTCATTATAAACAACCACCTGAAGCAGAATAACTGCGTCCCCGAAGTCAAAAAATCGTTAAACAACGGTGATCTGGACCCATGCGGGACGGCTGTTATAGTGGTGCGTAGGTTAGATTGTGTTCGAGAAACGAACAGATCACGCATGTCTATGCATTGTTCACATAACACTTCAGTCTACAGTCTTTGCTCTTGTCGAGGCTACTTTGATTACCGTCATCAAAGCGCAAGGGTTGAGTGTTGGATCCGTTACATCTGCGGCCGCCATCAGACTTTTTCGCATCCTTGCGTACATCGGGTTGATGCTCAACGCCAGCACAGTATTCTCTGCTCTCCTCTTGATTGATCGAAGGGAGAAGCTCAATTCCGCCTCCGTGGAAAAGTCGCAGCCGTGCGGCTCGTCGCATCGTCAATTACTCGAATGCTATGGTGCATCAACCTGGGTGTGGGATATGGTCACATTTCATTGTGAGTAGCCGTAACCTACGATTTTTCAGAACGTGTGACTGAAGGGAACGGTTCTTCCAAGATTTTGCGACCCTCCTCGGCGGTGGCCTTAGCATCTTGGGGCAACTGCTCATGGTTGTCTGGGTATACCAGGGTCATGCCGCGGCAACCTGCGCTGTGTCATACCAATGGTTTACGCACATATGAACAGGGGGGCAAATTGAAATCACAGGAGTGAAAGAAGTATCGGCATATTCAGCATCCCAGTGCCTACGTTGCGTTGTGAGCTGGCTAGGTCAGTTAAACACTTATTTGGACTATTTATCTTGTTACCCGGGGAAGCGAGCGCTGGTGCCAGTTCCCTTTCGTCTTGAAAGGGACCTCGTCCTGATTGTCGTTACGCCGTACTAGCAGACTATTGTAATCAATGATGTTGCAGTTCCCAAGTCGCCAAGACGCCAACAGAAAGACCAGTAAAAATGAGAGATATGGGGTGCTACGGTGAAAGAACTGGACATCTAAGGTATGAATCTAGAGCAGAATAAGTTAAAAGGTCGAAAGGTACACCCCCAATCAAGGGACAATCCAATCAAAACTCTAGCAAAAGCACATTCAACTACATTTACCAAAAGTCGTCACCGTTATCCGCTGCTGGCTTCCTCGACTCTCGTCGAGAGTTGGACCTCTCTCCACCACTATAAGATCTCTCCCCACCTCTCTCGCCGCCGTATGGCCGTGCAGCACTTCGGTCACCACCATATGACCTAGCAGAGCGATCATATCCTCCACTACGGCCACCTTTGCGATCACCGGCATCACCATCAGACCTAGACGCCCATCTTGGAGCACCCGAATCCGATCCAAACGAAGGCCTTCGGCTATCCCTCGAAGTCCACTCGCCTCTTCCCATACCACCGCTGAACGACGGCCTACGTCCACCGAAAGATCGCGGAGTCGCCTCAACACCGTCCTTCAGGCCAATCCTAGCCAAGAACTGTGGGCTGAAACGGGGAGCCTCGGTCTGGAACGCGGTACGCGCCCATTCTTTGACGCCGTCAACGACGTCGGAAGCCCTACAGCGAATCTCGGCCCTATGTCCAGCGTAGAAGCCCATCATCGCGCCACAGGCCTCTTCAACAGCTGTGGGAGAGACATTCGCGATGCCCTTCTCGCACGCGGCGTCCACGCTGTCCATACGCTCGCGTAGGTTCTTGCCAAATGCGGGGCCGGTGTAAGCGGGTCTCATGGGACGGCGATCGTCTCTCCTCGTGTAATCCCTAGGGCCAGGGGCGGGCGCAGCGGTAGTCCTGGAGAAAGCGCTGGGGTTGGCATCGTATTGGTCTGCGAGTGCGTTGACTTCGTCACGGACGTCGTCGACGGTAGTATTTTTGATGGGCACTTCAGCAAGGGAGTGCTTGACGAACCCGGTTTCGAAGGGGAGGAGGACCAGGTCGCCTCGGCCCTCGGTGTTCTTGCCTCGTCCAGTTCGGCCGACTCGGTGGATGTACTGTGTGGCCGTAGCAGGGATGCCGACTTGGATGACGCGCGTCACGTCTGGGTAATCAATGCCACGAGCGGACACATCCGACGTGACAAGGACGGTGCAACCAGAGGTCTTGTGTCTGAACTGATCCGAGACCCTGGCGCGTTGGTCCTGAGACTTTTTCGAGTGGATCTCCAAGACGTCCGTACGTGTATCTGGGAAGGCAGTACGACAAGACCTCAACACCTCAGTGAACAGCTGCGTGTTCTTGGTCGTGTTGCAGAAGAGGATGATCTTAGAGAACTCCGGGTGGAGGAGCTGATCCTGAGCGATCAGACGCATGATGTGAGGGACTTGGTCGGCACCGGACGGGAGCGTCGTGAAGTGCTGCGGAATGTGAGCGTGGACAGGAGAGTCGTCTTCAGCGATGCAGTTGATGTATCCAAAGTTCTCGTCCAGGGTGGTCTGAGCGATCTGGCGGATGGCGGGAGAGACCGTTGCACTGAACAGGAGAGTTTGGCGAACGGGAGTAGGAGGGAGATAACCGGTAATATTCTCGATGTCGTTCCGGAAACCCATGTCGAGCAGGGTATCGGCTTCGTCAAGAACAAGCTATGGATGAACATGCGTTAGAGAGTGAAGGGCGTTTCCAGTATTCAGAAACCCGACTCACAGTATTGACTTTGGACAGCGCATCCTTGACCTGGCCAACGCTCTCGATCATATCCTGGATACGTCCAGGGGTACCAACGAAGATATCCTTCCTGCCCCTGCTCCAATCCCTCATCTGCATGCTCTTGCTTTCACCACCGACAAACAACTGCACGTTGAAGCCGTGGTGCTTGGAGAGCTTGAGTGCAGCGTTGGCGATCTGCGTCGCCAACTCGCGCGTCGGGCTGATGATCATGGTCCCGACATTGGCACGGGCGAACGCGTATTCGGCCTTTTCTCGAATTTGCTTCTCGGCTCGCGCATCACCCTTGAGGCCAGAGGCTGCGACAGCCGCATCGCCCACAGCCTGGAGTGTTTTTAACCGAGCTTCGATGGCTGGGACGAGGAATGCCAAAGTCTTCCCGGTTCCAGTCTTGGCTCTGACAAGGAGATCGCGTTGCCTCTGCTCTGCATTATCGGTATCCTTGTGTGGTTCAGCGAGTTGTGGCAAGAGGGACAAGACAGCGTCCTGCACCGGTGACATGTCAACGTGCTTGAAGGGAGTCTGAGTGATGGCCTTGTAGGTTAGGGGGTGCATGGCCTCCTCTACCGTGGCGAAAGGAGTGCGGCCGCCCTCCGTAAGATCCTTTTCGACCATGTCTGGGTCCTCCTCAATGGCATCCTCGTCCTGCGTTGGCTTCTGGGCGAGGGCCGCTGACGAGGAGGCGAGACGACGAACGGCGGGAGTCAAGCCTGCGACTTGAAGGAGCCTTAATCAGCCTCAGAAAGATACTTTTGAGAGGAATGGGTACTCACCAGCCTTGCGCGCCGCGACCGACGACAACCTTGCATACCTCCTGCTGGCTGATGCAGATACTAACCGTAACAATCCCGAGGATGTTCTAAGTGTCTTATACATTCTTACTAAGTAGATAGTCGTGAAAAGACAATGGAGGCTGGTGAACGAAGGAGGAGATGGTCGTGTGGATGAAGCTCAAAAGTGGGCCAAATCGAGATCTCATTTCAGCAAATTTCGGAAAACGGGTCCCTGTAGATGTTCAAGTCGCGTCGCCCATCACGGCTGCATTTGGAGAGCTCGTCATGAGAGCCTGCTAGAGTACAGATTTTATCTCAAATATGCCCGTGAATTGAGGGTTTAAGCTCAGCCTTAGATTAGTAGATAGTGGTGACTGGCACCTGATGTTAACGTATAGGTCACGAAGACTTCGTCAATATAGTTCCAGCTTGTTCATCACGTCCGATGCGTAGCCCTATCAATCTTTTATCATGACCAGTACAACATTCTCCATGGTTTAGCAACTCTTACTCGTCATTGAGTATCGACTCACAAAGCCGAGATCAAGACGCGTCACTCTTCATTCATACCTTTGTGGGCACAGACGGTGGACTGTCTCGTTTTCGTGGGAGGACTCTGAGAACTCGAACTCTCAAACTTGTGGGTAACTTCTGCCGATAGCTGTTGTCATATTTCCCCATGCAGTGATCTGGCTTCTTTGGTGTACTTGGTCACGTCGACGTATATGTTCGCCCTGTTAAATTGATGACACTCGGCTTGTTGGGTAGTGCCAATGTACTAGGATGTCGTCATTCTCGCGAAAGAGGCGGTTTAGGATCTACAACATACTTGCTGGTTCACGAGGGTGACTGGGAGTGAAGATAGGATATCGAGGGCAACATAAAGCTCGGTATGGTGATATCGGGGTTAACATAAGTCCGATCAGTCGCCCTTGGTGCGTCAACCCCCTGTGTTTTTCAATGCGCTCTCAAGTGAAGTCTCAGTTGACGAAAGACGCTCATCCACCACAAATCTCGTCTGGCAGTGCCCAACAATCATCACAGCCCCTCGATCAGGCTCAGAAAGGAGAAATTAACATTCCAAATCCTCCTACACTTCCCATCCGCCCATGGGTTAGGCGTCGCCTCGCTCTCTAACCCGTAACATCCCTCTCCCGAGATGTATTGCCAAAGATATCTCCCTCCCCGTTTCTTCGATATGGTTACTCCCTACCACTGGTTGCCTCCGCCACTGGGGAGCTATTCTTGTTTGGTGGTCTGGTGAAGGAACAAGTTACGAATGACTTATATTCGATCTCAGCAGGAGACCTGTCCACGACTCTCATCGAGACCAATGGAGAGATACCGCCGGCTCGTATTGGTCATGTGAGTGCGCTGATCAGCAGGGTGCTCATAGTCTGGGGCGGGAACGCCGAGACGAATGATGCCGACAAGCAGGGCGAGGGCCTTTATTTATTGAATCTCGGTATGACTCAGATCATCATTGCGAAAAGTCGTTGACTTACCTGGCGCTTAGGAACCCGTGAATGGGCGAGAGTGTACACAAGTGGAACGGCTCCTGGCGGCAGATGTGGCCACTCTGCAACGATGTGTGGCTCTAGCTTCTTCGTATTCGGTGGCCGAGTCGATGGAGAGTTCAAAAATGATCTGTGGGCATTTAACCTCAGATCATGTACGTACACCAACCTCTTCTTTTTGTCCCCTTAGCCTACAACTATGGGTTGGCTCATCTCAATACCCATTTTTCTACAGTGATTATACCCGACCCAAGGTGGGAGCTGTACAGCCGTCCGTCAAAAGGGTCCACGGAAGCGCCGGCCCCGCGTGCAGGGCATGTCTGTGTTACCTACAGAGATAAGATCTACCTATTCGGTGGGGAGGATGATCAGTATCGCTACAATGATACTTGGACATTTGACGTATCTACAAGGACGTGGAAGGAGCTGCCTTGCGTTGGGCTCCTTCCTGTACCAAGAGAGGGACATGCGGCTGCCCTTGTGGATGATGTCATGTACGTCTTTGGAGGGCGGCGCGTTGATGGAAAGAATCTGGGAGATTTGGCTGTATTCAAGATTTCCAGTATGTTTACATCTCCTATTTGAGTCGTCGCCTCGAAGATCCATCATGTCAATACTTATTTTCTCTACTTATAACCCAGATCTACGGTGGTACATATTTCAGTACATGGGCCCAGCGCCTAGTGGGCGCTCGGGATACGCCATGGCCGCATCGGGGTCCCGGGTTTTTGTCCTGGGTGGCGAGTCGTTCACCTCAGTCAAACCTGACGATCCAAACATCGTTCACATACTGGATTCTCGTGCGTTTTATTCCCAACATAGGCTCTCTTCTTTCTCCGCCAAGCATATACATCATATTGACCACAGCATCAACCCTCATACAGGACACATTAAGTATCCCCAGTCGAACGGTCAAACTGCGAGTGCTCGAGGGGCGTCTCGAGGGAGACGACCGTCGGAGAGACCACAGAACGGTCAGGACCATCCGACCAATACATCACAACCATAGATAGCACCAAGCACAATCCCTACATGCTCAGCTGTTTCAAAATCTGGGGATAGGCGTCAACGTGAACTAGAACCGGATCGAGACCGAGCCGACATTCCTCCAATGGCGCCCTCACCCGATCCGCCCGCTCTGAGGGTTATATCACTGCAGAGCGTAATACCGGACGGAAGGCGAGGACAAACGCAGCAGCAGCAACTACAGCAACAAGGCGTGCGGCCAGCCTACGCTACTTCATTATCGAGTCCTAGCAACTCGCTTGCCGACTCAACAAGATCCAGTGCACAGAAGATCGATGAAGAGAACTCGCCTGCGGATAGCAACCCCAACAAGCAGCAGCGTATGTTCTCAGAAAAACAGTCTATAGAACAGCAGGTCGAGCACCTGGTATGTCCAAGTTTTCCCATCCCTATCTGGCCATAACGTTCACATGTCGATATAACGTTAGAAAAGCGTGTTAGCGGGCTTAGGAAATATTATATTTCACCCGGACACCTGGACATCGACGAATCATCCATAATGGGGAGAGGAGGCTTTGGCGTCGTCATGCGCGGGAAAATGTTTGGCTACCATTCCGAAATGGCTGTTAAGCGGCTCCAATCTGACGAAACACGAGACATACGTATTGCGATAGTGAGTTACTGCTTGATTGCTCTCGTAAAGAAACTGATCCACCCGGGCGACTGTAGAGATTGATTCGAGAGATGAAAGCGTGGTCAAAGCTAGATCATCCCAACATACTCCCACTCATCGGGTTCTATCTCAGCGAGACACTGGATCTAGCACTGATAGTGTGCCCATTACAATCTCATGGAAACGTGAGGGACTACTTGCGGCAAGTCAAACCCGAACCAAGTGTTTTCGAGCGTCTAGAACTTATGGGTTGTTTATCAATTTCTACGCATTTTTGTGATCTCAATTTCCCCCGATAGGCGCTTGATACGCTTCGCGCCGTTGAATACCTTCATAATCTGGACCCTCCGGTCGTCCACGGGGACATCAAAGCCGTAGGAGTACACTTTACTGGCTATGCGCTCGTCACTTGCTAATACTTCACCATCGAAAGCTGAATGTCTTGACCGCGAATGAGCGGCGGGCCGTCCTTTGTGATTTTGGCCTGGCTTTGGCTGCGGGCGAGGCCCAATCGGGTTTGACCACGTCAAAGGGATTCAAAGGCTCAATGCGTTATTGCAGCCCAGAATTGGTCACAGAAGAAGAGTGTCTTCGAACAATTTCCAGTGACAGCCTGGGGTGTCTTCTGGTTGAGGTATGTCTGATCAAAACGCATGTATCCGACGGCAGTGATCTGAGTCACCCTTGGCAGATCATGAGAGAGACCGTCCCATACTCACGCCTACGAAGTGACTTCCGAGTGATATTAGCTTTGGCGAGCGGTGCTACTCCCGAATCTGAAGAGCTTCTAAGACATCCAATCGATATTTGGTCGGTCGTACAAGGTTGTTGGCATGTTGACCCACAGTCTCCCTCAACAGCGGAGACCTCCCTAAAGAACTTTCATCTCCTGGTGAGACGACAGACATAGTATTACGCTCAGCAAACTGTTCATACTTATGAATCCCCTGACTAGAAGGCGCCTCTTCGCACCGTCGCACAGAGCATCCCGATACGAGTAATTTAACCCCTGAACAGTTTAATGGTCATTATTATCATGGAATTCAACACGGGGAATGGATCGCGAGTCAAAGTTCCTGCATATCTTAGGCTATGATCCTACCCTGTTCCAACCGTCGATTATTTTATGTGTATTCATGACCGACGCCGTTCCTCCTCCTCGGGAATAGAGTCTCGGCTGTTTTACGTCCGTAATATTTTCTATCCTCGCGTCCGACTTGTAGCACTATCGGTCGTTCATCATGACCAGCACAACATTTCTCCATAGTTGGGCCTCCAGTATTGACTCGTAGCCGTCATCAAGACGCCGTCGCTCTTCGTCTTCGCCTGGGTCATAACCTTCTCCGATGACCCCTGCGTCATCACCCCCTCCTTAGTCCGCCCTCTCCTTGTCGTCTCGGCGGAAGCCTCCTTTGGGAGCAGGAAGGATATTCCGCTTCGGCCCATCCGCTTCCATGAAATCGCCTCCATCCGCCAACTCGTATGCCAACTCGTCTTCCTTCTCTCCATCGACCTTGGTTGTCGAGTCGACGCAACGACAGCGAGTTCGACAGCTCTGGTCCTCATCTTTTATGCGCCCACTTCTTAGAGTCTGTCTCACAGTTAGGTTCCAGGCTTGGCGGTTTGGCGACCAAATTGGTGAGCGGTCAAAGAATCGACAACGGGATGAGCAGACCTGTGGGTGTCTCCGCTACCCTATCAGCAGCGCGTCGCCGTCCTTATCTAATGATTTGAGCATGGTACCTAGAGTGATCCGTTGGTTGTGGAGGGTCATAACTTCTTTGCCCATGGCTTCTTTGATTGGGTAAGCGACAACCGCGGTTCTTGAGTTGGCTTCGACAGGTCATCCAGAGCATCACCGAGATTTGTTCCAATTGTCTGACTACCTCGTAACACCTAGTAAGTTTCCCTCGTGCACTATTAAACCAGAATTTTTGAGCGGACTTTGCTGCTTGCTGCAATCCTCAGCGGCTCGTGGGAAGGATAAAAATATTTCTCATCTCGACTCTTCAAAATGAGGCCTCCGATTGCATTCATAGTGGGATATGGCCCCGGGGTCGGTGCTGCAGTGGCTAGAAGACTGAAAAATGATGGCTTCTTCGTGGCCGTCGCCTCTCGTCGCGTCAAACCCGGTCCGGACACTTCAGATCCACACGATTATGATCTCGGTATCAGGCTTGACATGGCGAAGCCAGAGGATGTAGGCCCAGCTTTCTCAGAGGTTGAAGAGGAGCTTGGACGACCTCCGTCGTTGGTCGTGTACAATGGTCAGCACATACCGACAGCAAGCGTGGGACCATGACTCCAGCTGACTTTGGCACGCCTCATTAGCTGCAGCATACGCGGGTGCGCCAGGTGGCCGCTCCGACCCATTGTCTCTCAGTTTCAATGACTTCCAATATGGCGTATCGGTCACCGGGATCAACGCGTTCCAAGTCGCCAAATACGCCAACGCCGGCTTCGATAGGCTTTCCCAGACGCTGTCATCGGACGCGCCGAAGGCCTTTGTTGCCGTCGGCAACGTACTTCCTTGGTATTCCATGCCTCAAGCCCTTGGCTCGTCTGCTGGGAAGCGCGTACTAGCCAACATCGTCGAGGCTTCAGCTAGTGCGTATGGCCCACTAGGAAAACGGTGAGATCGCATATTCGACATAGGTTATTCGTGTCCGTGCCCTTATAGACCACGTTGATTGATTGATTTCCAAATGGCAGGTTTTACTACGCGTATGAGGTAAACTCAAAGGGTGGCCCTGTTCGGTCGCCAGATCCCGCCACGCACGCAGATGTCATCTCCCAACTTTACAAACAAAAGGACCAAGGGCAATGGGACGTGCGGTTTGCCAAAGGTCTGGAAAACCAGACACCGTGAAGATGCTCAGCATTACTGTTTAGATCGAATTAAAGCTTACAATCTCAATTGGAGTGGACAAGGCTCGTTATTTTAATGCGTGGTACATGACGTGCAGGTCCTGTGCAGAGATGGCGAATTGGGGTTTCACGGCCGCTCTTCAATCCCGTCATCAGAGTCATCCATCTGCTCAGTCGTAAAGCCGCCAATCCCGCGCCACGTGCTCCCATACGCTTGCTTGAAGAGACGAACTTGGCCGTCATCTCCAGCAGATGACAGAATAGTCCTGAAACAACGCGAGAATGCATGGGGTCAGGCGCAAATACGTATGTTGAGTGTGGCGGATGAACTTACCCAGTGACATTCCACTCAACCCTTCCAACACTTGCACTAGACGATCAGGTTTTATGTTTGTCAGAATCTGATGGCGGTGGATCAAGGCATAAGAGATAAATGTGGAGCTCACCGATGATCATTAAAGTCTGCAATCAAGGATCCAGACCACCGTCCATCCTCTCCTTCCGCGCCTGCTCTCTTCGGCGGCTTCAACTTCCAGATTCTAACCATGCAATCTCGACTTCCGGTAGCGACCAAGTGATAAGATCTCCCGCAGGATGGCGCCCATGCCACTGATGTTATCGCCGGAGGCTGTGCGGGGTGCTGCTGTTGATGCGAACTTGAGCCCTTAGAAGGTTTTGAGACTGGCGCATCGTGTTTGAGTTCCAAATGCGTTATAGGGTGCTGTGCTGTTGGGAACTCGATTATCTGGAAGGTGAGAGTGGTGAGTACAAAGGTATTTTCATTGGAGTGCGAAGCAAGTTAATAGGTGCGCACCTTGAGGATATTGGAGGTTCCACAAGCGACCGCCATGATCTGACCCCACCACTTGTCTTTGCACCAAGATAGAGACCACCCTCCATCAGCTTCACGGCTCCCTAAGTTGTCCCTCATCGGTGCAGGGGGTACACCATCGCCATCATCACCAACCCCAGGTTCGTGCTCAGCTTGTTGTCGTGTATGTGTTCCAGGACTTGGAGTAGCTGCCGCTCCCGAAGGATGCACGGTATTTGGGTTGAGGTTGGATGGGACCGCAGATGCCATAGACGATGAGGCTGAGGGATCCAAGTGCGTGCCCGTGAGGGTCGGAGTTCCTTGGGATGATGTATGCACAGGCGAAGGGAGAACAGACAAGTCAAACTCTTCGACAACGGTCCAGTTGGAGAGACTGGGCATGTCGACGCATTCGTAGATCCGGAGCTGCATATCAGTAGATAACGTTGCCTAAAGGTCAAAGCGGTCATACGGTCAACATCAAGCGTATATATATCAAGAACGATATAGGATAGACCAACTGACCAACTTCAAGCCAAAATGTTGCGGAGCGAACTCCAGCGACCTAACGCTTCCCCTCGCCTCTGTCAAAGTCGACCGATTGACCCATCGAGCTAACTTGGCTTCGTGTTTTCGTTCCTCCCAGATCTTGACCGTCCGATCGAACGAGCATGACGCAACGACCGACCCATTCTCTGGATGTGCCCAGGATAGCTTCACAATAGGCGCGTCGTGAGCCTAAAAGCATCAAGCGCGCGACGTTAGTTCCCTTATCCATATTATTCACCCAGCTTTCCGCGTAGGACATACCCGCCATTCATCTTCTGCCGTTAGACTCCCAGTGGACTCGTCCAGGATCCAGATTTTAATCCTAACCAGAAATAGGACGGCATTCAGTTCGGTGAACATCGCTTCCCCAATGCAGGTCTTGTTCACTTGTGATCCAGTCCACATGTGGCTAGCCTAAGACCATAGTAGTCGTATGCCGCATCCGTGACAAGGTCGGCATGAGCCTGGAGGAGGACGCTGGTTTGTTGTTGCGAGCCCATATGTAGCAGTTCGGACGGAGATGATGGAGGGCGGGAAATGGTGCCTGGCGTACATCGCACAAACTTGGCATACCATACACATGCTCTTACGCCTCGCGACCGATGTACCCTTCGTCAAATCCCAGGATCATTACAAAACGTATTCGGTACCTCAAATTCTGATATGTTCACAGCGCCCGTCACGCTCCCTGTTCATACTTGTCATATCGCTAGTCACCCGCACAGGGCGATAGCATCCCTCATCTATAGCCTCGGTTGAATTCTTCTTCATGCGTATTTTCATCTACGCCCTGTCCTCCCATACGAGTTATCTGGTTTGGTATACCCGGCCGCCCCGACGTACCATTTCCCCTCCTTTGATTTGCTTTGCCGCGCGGGAACTCGGTCATGGCGTTTCGGCTAGAGATATACTTTCAAGGTCGCCTCGATGATACAGGCCGTTACCGCCTGCCAATGCGCATTTATCAACTGGGCGATTGTTCTTGTATTGTGACTTCGAGAAAGCAACGCTCGCGCTGTTGAGCCTCCAAAGACCTTGCGCCTGACATTTTCGCCCATCGGGTCCACTCGGGGTCTTGCTCCAAGCTAATATACAAGATGCCCCCGGGAGATGCACCATATTAAAGGGCCCGGGAGCCGCAAAAACCTATTTGGGAGCGGCAAATGACGTTTCTAAGCGGTTCAATGCGTTTAAGCAATTCTCAACTTCCTACCTCCCCTCTAATCACGGTAGGGGTAATCGGCTAACGATGAAAGAATGAATCGCACATGGGACCAATCGATTCTACTCTTCATATAACAGTATCATGGGCGTAACTTCAGTTTGCTGGTATGTCACCTGACGGATTCTGCTAATCGCCATTCAAATGCATGCCCTTACTCGTTAGACCGCTTCAACACCAATCCTGACGCAATTCGTGTAAGACTTGGCAGATGTGTGCGCATAAGTAATATATATACTGTTAACCCTCGGCTGTTGTATGATCTGCACATCTCCCTCATGTGAAAGCTTACAAGGAGGCGTCATCACGTGGATGGGCGCACCGACGTTGTTGTCAAGTCTATCTAAGTTCAGACCAACCATCCAGTGTTTATGTCTAGTAGGAGTAATATAAAACTGCGTTCTTGGTCTCAGTCCGTTTACTCTTCCTCACTAGTCTTCCCTCTTCCCTCTTCCCTCTTCCCCCTTCTCCCTAACCACTTGCTATCCCTCTTCCCTCACTTACACACTCGCCCTACTCCCTCTTCTTACACCTACCACTACACCTACCATGCCAAGCATCTACGCGCAGCACCAACAAACCATGGCTGCTTCAGTTTCGGCTCCAGCATTAAACCTCGTCACCGTTTTTCACGCGCCAAGAAGTACGGCTCTTTCACTTATCCTGTAACCTTTTTCCTGACGTCACTGGCATTTTAGCCCCCCTCGTCGACTATCCATCGCCTGGCTGGTCATCCGTCGATGACCAAGTCGAGAGCGACGATGAGCTCATTGAAGACACGTCGGACCGAAGCGTGTATCGTGCATATCGCGATTATCTCGCGACACAACCAGTTCAAGCACCACCAGGTATGCCTCTTGCTTGTCCTCTCATTATCATTCATTCTATAAAAGTCATCCTGACGTGTTTATTGAAATTTAAGTGCAACCTTCAGCGATCCGAGTCGAACAGCCATCGCCGTCCCACTCATCCAAGCGACAACGCGAGGACGCGAGGACAGCACCTATATCCCCGCGGGCCAGCGGCTCGCAAACACACGTCCGCCACCATCCGACGGTGAGTCCATCGAGGCAACGAGTGACCCGAAGCACGGCCGGAACGGTGGCGACGACCTCAACGGACGAGGAATCGTCGCGACCCGCAAAGCGACCCCGTGCCGCGACCCCTCCCACCGCCGTGGATCCCACGGTCGCTGTCCCCGCTGTTCCTGCCCTCTCCGCCATCCCTGCCATCCCCGCCGCCTCCGTTCCTACCATCCTCGACGGTCCTGCTCCCCCAACCGTCAATCCATCGAGCCCTCGCCGCCTCTCTCGCCAAGTCGCCAACCCGGAGAACACCTACGCTGCAAGGCAGGCTAAACTGGCGGAGGTGTCAGATGCGAAGAAACGAGCAGACCTGAAGAAGAAGGCAAAGGTCATCGCCGCAACTCGGACGGCGTCGAAGCGTCCGATGACTCCGGCCGATGACGAGGGAGCGCATACGGCCGATCTCGTGGAAGTAGCCTCGCCTAAGCCAGCCGCCTCAGTCGCGTCTAAGACAAAGAAGGCTGCTACGGTGACGACCAGGAAGCGCGCGGCGAAGGTGGTAGAAGTCAAGAACTCCTCAAAGATGGCTGCCGTGAAGACAAAGGCGAAGGCAAAGACGGCCGGGAACGCGAGGGCCAAGACCAATAACACCTCAGCCCCAACAGTGCCACGCCGCTCTAGTCGCATAGAAGCCGCTCTTGCATCAGCGGCGGAGGTGGTAGATGAGGAGGAGGAGGAGGAGGAGGAGGAGGAGGCGGAGACGGCGAGCGTCAACGGCAAGGGCAAGGGACAGGTAGTCCCTCCTCGCCGTTCGGCCCGCCTAAGCAAGTGAAGCCGTTTGGCGAGGAGGAGTTAGCGGAAGGATTGATCATCTCGGAGGTGGTTCGATGATCGAAAGGTTGTTAACGGAGAGAGGGATGGGCTATGGACGACGGCGGGCGGGAATCTCCTCCAGCCAAGGTGGCGGAGTTGTGGATATCGGAGATGGAAGGTTTTGGTTGAGTGCCAGGGGTTTTCAATGGAGCATGAGTGAGTATCGCGATCCCGCGGTGACATTGTGCCAGCCGCCTGAACACGATGCGTGCTCCCAATGGCCGTTTTGGGATCGCTTGATCTCCTTGGCGATATAATGCTTTACCATTGGTACGTCATTATCTTCGCTGTCTACTTTGGGCACATTAGTTAACTTGGTTTTGCTTTCAGGTCACCCTCGAGCGCTCCCATGTTATCTCTTCCTCCTTTCGATTTCACTTCTACGTTCACCGACCATCCCGCGTCGTTCACGGAAGGATCTCTTCCACCGATCACCTCTCTCGCGCTCCATCAACAACATCCCTACGTCGTCGAATCATTCCCACCTCTGGGGTGCTCCGATCGCCATCATCATTACTAATCGCTACTCCAATTCGCCATTCGCCAACACTTGCTCTCATTAATTTCATCGAATCTTTGTACGATCTTACCAGCTGCTTCTTCCCCTCCCATTCTTGTGTCCCCCTTCTTTCACCCCCATATACCCTCTCTGCACACCACGGTGTCCTTTATACCCAAAACAATCTCTTTTCTCTGTTTCGGTTCTGCGCATTGCCTATCACTCCCCCCCAAACTACAACCTCCAGTGTACCCTATACGGGAGTTATATATATTTATATCTCCTTTCCAGGTTTTTATGTGTCCATGTATAGTTAAAAGCTACCAGAATCGACCGGGGTCTCTTGCGTCAATGGCGGATTGGCTATTTCCCTGCATCACCTCAATCCGCCCTTTAATGCTCCATCTGTGAGTCGAAAGCTGTTTCCAAGTGTTTGATAGCGCCATAAAGTTGACCGAAGGGAATGCGATTTTTTAAATGGTCACGGTGCCGACAGCGGGAACGCAACATAAATCACTTGAATCCGTGGGGAAAATGACAAATGATGTCGACAACGGGCTCAGAGTAAGGCAATCGAGTGCGGTGATAGGCAGTAGAAACTGCGACGAGAGGGCAAAATTACAAGGGCAGACTATGACTAGGTGTCCTTACAAGCAAGAGTATTGTCGAGGAGATTCGTAAAGGTGTAGGCACGGAATAGGGACGATATTCAATTGTAAGGTGAAAAATAGTGGCTACTATATATTAAATAATGATACATTAAGAGAATCGCGGCAGAAAGCAAGAGTGATCTGCGGATTCTCCTGGCACTTCGGGTTGCAATTGCAGGCGAACGCACTCCAGCAGCAAGCTTGCAAGGCGACTTAAGGGTCTCAGGAAGAAATACGGGTTCTAAAAGTACTACCCATCGCTAATCTCCCCAAATTCCACTAGCTAGTATGGAGAGCCCAAGGTATACCGAGGTCAGTCACTCTCTTCGATACTCCCTCCCCATCCAGGCGAGCGCTGAAGCTCATCATCCATCGGCCTCAGAACTTGCCAATAAGCTCCCAAACTATCGCTCAAGGCGATCAGCCCCAGCAGTCACCGACCCATACTTTGTACCCATCACAGCAGCCAATCACCCGAGGGCGCTACGTTACGTCCAATGACAGTCGTGGGTACTTGTGAGCACCTTGCCTGTTCTCCGCACGAGCTGGCCGCCAGCCCAGGTCCCTGTCCAAGATGTTTAACCTATTGCCCCTCATTCCCGGCGCAGGCCCGTATTTGAATTCAAGATCAATGAGCGTGACATAATGATGGACATGGATGACGGATACGGTGAGTCGACGGGCCACATTGCACTGCTTTGATAAGTTGGCGGGCGCTAGTCGAGATTTCAATGTTGCGCGATCAGTGAGTTCCTGACTTTGGGGTGTTTGGACAGTGCTATGGACGACGATCGCGAAGGCCTTGGGCAAGACTAAAGGTGAGCCTCGATTTGGATTGATCTGGGTGGATTACAGGGCGTTTGCTGACCCAGACTCGCGGACTTCATAGGTGACATTCAGCGAATGATCGGAGCCGATCCTGAAGTGCAAACCCGCGCCCGAAGGACCGTAGGTGGATACCTCAAGACGCAAGGTCAGCTTCTTCATTGGGAAATGGGACCCATTTGTCTTAAGCGCCCAACTTCAACGCAAAATTCAAGGCATTTGGATCCCGCGCGATAGTGCTGAGGTGCTTGCCCGAATGTGAGTGCGAAAGCTAGCTTTTACTGTTGGTCGAGGAAGCTGCTGACGGCCCTCACTCTAGAATTGCTTGGCCGATCCGACATGAACTTATCCCACTGTTCGGGTAAGTACCACCGCTCGTCTCAATATTGCGATGATTGTATGAATAACACGCAATATAGCCCTACGTTTCCTGATATGTGTTTGGACCCCTCACATCCGGGTAAAACCATTGATTCCATCCCGAACAACCCCAATTGTTAATATCAATGAGCTGTGCCTTAGATTATGATTCAATTGGAAAGCCTCACCAACGGAAACCGCGCGCCACCGGGGCTGCTGTCATAGCGTCGGAACTGTCGGGGTCCAGCGGAGGAACAGTAGATCTTCGGCCGAACTTCGGAAGGGTCACCGCTGTGGCGGTGACTTGGTGTTGGAGAACAACCGCTTAACTTCCGAAAGGCCCTTGGAAGACACTTAAAAATAAAATAAATGCAATTAATCTAAAATAAAATAAAAGTTGTCCAAAGCTGCTTCTTGCATTGAGGGTGTTAATGGTGGGGAAATTTTGGGGTCAATTAATTCAAAAGCACCTTCAAATGGTGGTTTCTGTCATGAGCATGGACTGTAAGAGACAGAGAGGTCATGGGAATGTGGACTTGGAGTGAGTGGGATACTCAGGCTGTGGTTACTAGTAGTTGCACACAAAGAGGTGACAGAGGGAAGATACTAGACTTTGAGACTGTAGAGAATACAGGAGGCAAAGTGAGGAACAAGAGCTCTGCACTTTGCCCAATATATAGTACTTTAGAAAATCAGGGAATATCAGAGAACAAGGACATGTCAGCATCCTCAGAGAACATACTAGAACAAGGATGTGTAACCCTTCAAAGAATGCTTGAGAATACAAAGGAATAGCAATGCATAAGCACACATATTACAGCAACTGAGCAATGACCATAGGATAGTAGAGTTAAGGACAGGACTTGGTGAACAGGTGAGGGCAAGGTCAGGACATTAGCCCCTCTCTTAGGCATGAGGAGTTGTGTACTTTCAACAACAAGTGACTGGAGGGTGGTGGGTAGGTGAGGCAGTGTCAGGGTGTGTGGAGTGGAAATTGGCAAGTAGTTCTTGTGCATGGTTGAGGTGTTTGACTGACTCCCAGGTGTCTTCTTCATTGTCATAGCCTTCCCAGTGGACAAGGTATTGGAGGTGGTTGCAGAAGTACCTTGATGTCATGGTTTGTTGCCGACAACCACTCATTTCAGTCTTTTATGTGATCTTATCAAGGAATCCCGTCTACAGGGACCTGATCCAGGAACTGGCAATATCGGAGTTACTGGAGTTAATGGACTTAACAATCCAAAGATTATCAATGACATCATTGATGACGTCATTCGAAGCCGCAGTAGCATTTATAAGCTCCGTAGTATGCAGCACTTATATTTAGTAACCAGAGGCCAAACTGACTCATTGCATGACTCAGTAAGAAGCTGCAGTAGTTATTTCTAGATAGAAGCAGCAACCGCAGTTTGCAGTAGAAACCACAGCTAGCAACCATAGTAGAAGTAGAAGCCACAGTTATAGAAGCTGTGACCACAGCCTGGGAATAACTGCATAGACCTGGGGTATATAAGGAGGAGGATCTGAGCCAGTCTCAGTTCTCCATTCCACCCTCTTATTGCTACCAAGTGAATACATCCCTCATACTCTCATATCCAAATCCCTTTGTGCATTCTCGAATGATCCCAAACAGTGAGTAGGGTTCAGTTGACCTGAGCACCTGTACAATGAACTGACATTAGGGTGGAATCTTTTAGTGCTCACCTCAACCCAATCCCATCAGCTATCCCCCATCGCCCTCAACACCTGCAGCCAGGACAGGCTCCTTTGCAGCGGCAATCGCATCAGCTCCACTGACCTCCTCATCAACCCTAGCAGGCCTAAGGGTAAACGAAACATCGTCGACATCAGCATAGTCAACGATTCAAATGACGACTACGACACCGACGCCGAAGACAATGGGGTAATCACCAAGAAGCAGAAGACTGAAGACGAGTGCCTTAGTGAGGCCATTAACGAAATACAAACCTGGCCAAACACCCCCACCCCATCGGAAACATCGGGTAAGTCCATCGATATTCCCACCACCCTCGAAAAATTAAATCTAATCAAACGTGACATCTCCATTTTTAACCCGGACTGCAAAATCACACCATCATCGGCAAAACCCAGAACACTCGATTGGGTTTTTCGTCTCACCAAAGCCGTCTGGGGAGATCAAAGCGAACCCTGGGAAACTCCTTCTCTCACCTCTGAAACCACTGCCCCTGACTCAGCCCAGGACGATTACCACCCTCGTGAGTGTTTCTTTATCACCAACATCGCCAGCGAGAAACGGTGCGCTTACAAATCATGCAACCTTCGTGCAGAAATCCTTCACCTGACCCCTTCAGGCTCATACATCAACCATGAAGCCAGCATCTATATTCCCAATAATCGATTCGAACCCCTCATCGAAAAAAACGAGGTTATCGATTGGTCCATCGACGACGACCACATTCCCATGAAGAACAGCAGTGCCTACATCTTCAGAAACTTCGTAGACTTTTACCAGTCATTCATGGAGAACCCCAACGCGCACAACATTGAAATTGGAATAGTTTGCCACAACCTCCACTACTTTATTGGCCAGAAGGACTGGCTCTCACAGCAAAACAGGCCAATCGTTTCGGAACGCCTTCACAACAAGGAGGACACCGACTGAGCCACCCTCCAAGGACTCGGAGCAATCCACCACGCATTTGAGTTTAAGTGGTTCTTTTACAGAACCAACATCGCTCTTATCGAGGAAATCATCCTCGCACACGAAGAAGTCCTGGTCAGGCAGTGTACGTGTGAGTTCTTATTCACGAGAAGGTGTTTGTCACTGTGGGGATTTGTGGAAGAAGTCTGCAATTCTGAGCATTTTGCTAAACATCAAAGGTTTGCTCTTCCCTTCATCTGGAACTTGTAGTCCTAAAACAGCTATTGCGTGTGCTGTAGAATAGTTCTACTTTCCTTGTCTTTTCTTTTTCTTTCCCCTCCCCTCCCACTCCCAATCCACCCCTTTTCCCTGGAAAAGGTTTCATCCCTCCCTTTCCCTCATAAGCCTGTCATCTCCTATTTTTGTGCTGGCCACTCAAATACATCTCACAAAGGCTTCAAAAATTGCACACCCAGCATATCAACAAGCAACAATAAGAATCTATAAGATCAAACTCACAAATAAACTCAAACAAAGACTGCCCATCAGTGCAACATCAACCAAGACCAAACTTAGATGTGCTCTAACCTTTGCAAATTATTCGCCAGGAGAAAAGCAATTGGTTGAAACATACCAAGTCAAGATCAATAACGGATTCAAAAGAATCAAGTCCTAGCTGCCTAGGCAGGGAGCATTGGATATCAACAAACCTCATAGGAGAAGAATTCAAAGAATACACCAAGTATTGCGACTTCGAAAACACTGCCAAAGAACATCACATCTGCATCATCTGGGAAAACTCACTTAACAAATTCCAAGCACACTACAGATCAGGAAAATATCCCATATACTTATTCTACATGCCAACAGAAGAAGATTACAAAGTCAAAAGAGACGTCTACTTAAAAAATCTATCAGCACAAAAAGCAGTCGAATTCATCATCAGGAATCTCAGAGCAGCATCAAGATCAGGAAGATCGTCTCAAGTAAACTCACCCAAACTACCTGTAGAGGAACTACAGAAGCAGGAAGAATCAACAGCCAACTCTAAGGCAACAGTAACACCGGTTGTTACACTAGCAATCTTGGCAAACCCAATTAAGAAATCAAGCTCACCCACTCCTCAAGCTGGATCAAGTACCCCAGGACAAGGGCAAAGCTCAGGAAGTAATCAACCAACAGGACCCCCACCCCCACCACCTCAGCAATCAGCCACAAGCGGCCAGCAACAGCAACCAAGCCAGCAGCAGCAACAACCCCCAGTCGCACTGCCACCTCCCCCCCCAGGAACAGGAACAGGACCAGCAATGGCAGCAGCACAACCAAGCAAGAAAGCGAAATGGTCAGAGCCTGACAAATTCACAGGGCAGGT